>JANAVB010010198.1:5052328-5195526 GCA_029216955.1 Iris pallida | reverse complement strand
AAAGTTGATGAAGGTTCGTCCTTGACTTCTCATGAGGCGGCCTCCTTTTCACTTTACACTCCTTCGAGACCTGATGGAGATTTCTTTGCTGAATTCATCTTTGTGTCCTAAGAAGATTCGGACTCTTGGTTCACAGACTTTCAAAAAAGAAAAATCTGTCCGAGCGCTCCTATCAAATTTATGTTATTTTCTGATCACTCTAGTGTATTCACATACTGTCATTTGCTAGAGTTAGTTCAATACACTTTTCCTTTATATACCAAAGCCATTCGCATGTTCTATTATAATTTCTCGGTCACAAAGGGCACGGTGAAATCAATAGTTGGTGGAGTCGACATCGAGTTTGATGCCGATGACTTAGTAATCATTCTCATGTACCCAATGACGGGGAGGCACATGTCGAAATCACCTCTGTTTAGTTTCCCGAGGGGACAACTTTGGATTCCTTCCGAGATTCGCTCTGTGAACCGAATCCTCGACCCCATGGCACTCTTCTCCCTAGACATATGAACAACTACTTCTATGATCTCCATCACATGGTATTCTCCACTATCCTTTCTAGGAACACTGCCACGGATGAGATTTTCTACCTGGAACTCTCAGTGCTTTATCATCTACACTTTCATGTTTCTTTTAATCTTCCCAAGAGTATCATCTCCACTATGGATCATTGTCTCAAGACTTCCTCGCGATGCCTTCCATACGCGATGTACCTCCCTATCATCTTTCAGTATTTTTAGGTCAGTCTTGAGGATTGTACTGAGGATGCTGCTCCTACATATCTTCATAAGCATCATCGCCCAGCTGAGCTTGCACAGGTTCCACCTTCTGTAGACTCTCCCACTTCCACTGATTCTCAGGCTACTCATCCTCTTACCGATGTTACTCTTGAGTCCCTTCAGACTCTCATGCTGGATTTGTTTCGTGCTATAGATTTTCGTACTATCCTTCAGCTCCATGCTGTCTCGAACACGGTTCATGATTTGTCGTATAGCCTTGCTCATAACCCTAGAGGCCCCATTTCTTTGGTCGTGATCTGACCCGGCTTGGCTGTCGCATTGATGACCATGATGCACAATATTACTTTGACCCTACGGCTGCTCGATATGACCCCAGCCGATCTGTTGAGACCGCTCCTTCTGGTACTGCTGGTACTGCAGATGATGATGATGATGAGGAGGAGGATGATAGTTGAGGATTTGTTATTCCTCGTGATAGTTCAGTGACTTTGTTATGTTTTGACATTATTTTAGTTGGCATGTATTAGTGATAAATGCTTCTTTCAAGCATTATCAGTTATGACTTTTTCAGTTTTCTTTTTCTGTGTGATGTATGCAAAACATTTTATGCCAGTATTTCCATTATTCCATGCATGTCTTCAATTTTGCTTTGTGGTTTAATATTGCTATACCATTTTGCTATTATAACAAACATGGGAGTAAGATTGATTAAGATTGATAAAATTCAGTAATATTGATTTAGATGAGATTCATTTAGATTTGATTCATCTTGGATACAACTTACGATTTTTGATGATTATTTACTGTATTAATAATTTGGTTTGAAAGAATTTTGGTTTAGACTTTACAGATACAGATTCAGCAGAATATTTTATTACGGGGGAGAAATAAGACTTGACCGTACACTATGGTTGAGCATTGGGCATTGTACTGTACCATTTTTTGACGGACAAAAAGCTACTACCGTACCTTCCGTACTCATCAAGTCTACTTCCAGTTCAAGCTAACTTTTTCTTAAGTATCAACTGTAGTTTTGTCACATTATCAAAATAGGAGAGATTGTTAGCATATTTGGCCATAGTCAAACCGATTTCGATAAGTCTCTTAAAACTTCGATCTCGATATGAAAAGAAATGAAGAATGCAGATTGCGTCGTCTCTGAGATTTTTATATTTATTCTATCTTTTCTATTTTATTGAGTCTAGATTTTTTGTGAATTGGGATCACTGGCAATTAGAAGTCTATCCTAAACAAAACCCATATTGATTCATTCCTAAACCAAACCAAACCAATTTCTAATTTGATCCTAAACCAAACCAGTTCCAATAACCAAAACTGTCCTGGAATTAGGCTAACCGAACTCGGCCCTAGTTCTGCCTGAACTTGGACCGAACTCGGTCAGCATAATTCACTCATGGTCAGAAGCTTTACCTATTCTTGTGGATCTCCAACGTTTGAATTTTTGAACGTTATGATACCAAGTTCTGCCCGAACTCTGTCCTAGAAAAACCTATAAATAGAGAAGAAATTTTCATTTCCAAACACAGATTCAATATTCAGCTTCTTTATCTATTCCTAAGCTTTCTATTCCATTCCTAAAGCTTTAATCTTCAAAACTGCAAGTCAACTCTTTTCTTCTAAGTGCCGATGGTTTTCGAGTAGGAGTTTCAAGTTGTACAATCTTGGCGTATAAAAGCTTTATTCAGAAAGGTGTTGAAGTTTGTTCGTGGACTTCGGATAAAAATACGACGGTGGTGAAGTTGACGTGTTCTTCGAACAAAACACGTGGTGTAATCTCTATTTCAAATAGTAGATTCAAACATCGGGTTGAGTACTCGAGACTGGACTAGTCCACACAGAGGAAAACCAGTATAAACCTGTTGTCTTTATATATTATTTTCTCGTCCTTATTTTACTGACTTACTTACAATTGTTTTATATATATATTGCTTCACCTGCTTAGAGTTAAATTTTTTAATTGTTAAATATTCTTCGCTGCACTCTATTCACCCCCTCCAGGGGTGCCATTGTTCCTACATATACTAGTCCGTGTACCATCGTGTCGGGAATCAAGTAAAATACTACAACTGAATCGGATATAACAAATATCAAGACAACAAAAACTATCGGAGAATGTACTCGCCAAATATCCTATGCAACTGATATGTATAGATGTCCTAACTGGAGTCATAGAGTTCTATTTAGAGAAGTACAGGTTACAATGGGTTCATAATATAATAATTAAAGTGTATAATATAATCTATATGATACTAGGCCTCTCTAGTACAAAAGTCAACCCTTGGTCAACTATTAGTCAAACTAAGTGAACATCTAGGGTTTGGTCAACTGTCTAGTCAATGGGGTCAACTCTATCTAAGCTAGTCATAATTCTAACCATAGTACCACATACTCTAGGATATCTTATATTACTATAACATATAAATATATATCATGCATGAATTTTCAACAAGCCATATATACTATGGCATCCCAAATCACATATATCATCTATATATACTATCCACTTACCATTAGCCTATATCTCAAATACCTTAACTATTAGTTAATATCTTAGTTCTAGGGTCAATACCTTGTGTAAACTAGATTTTTTTAGTCCATGCTAGTCAATACCCTCGTTTCTAGGTCTATACCTTGATGGTATTAGCCATAATAGCTAATATTACCAAGTATTAATACATATACCTTACATCTCTACTAGTTACCTACTATCTAGGATTACTTTAGCCAATTTATCCTTTATATATACATGGATGTGCCCAATGCCTATTATATATACCATTACCTTTACCTACCCATAACATATACCAATATACCTTTTATCCATATCTAAAATTTATCCTTTACCTGTATTATATACATATATCTATATATCCTACTATAGACCCATATCGCTAACCATTTACCCATTACTATACCTCATACATGTTTGTCTATACTTACCTATGGTGCTTGGTTACTTCCTTACTCATATATATCTACCCTACATGTCATAGTATGCCAAGATACCAATATACCATATCCACATGGTTTAATATACCCCTTATACTATACGTATAAATATATATCTATATCCCAATGTATCCTATAATATTGGTATCTATATGATACCTATATAAATACATATATGATATTGTACCATTACTATTCAACGCATACCCATTACTTACCTTGCTACTAAGGTATTTACCTTTATCCATAGAATTACTTAACTACTTATACATATACATATACACTTATATATACGTATATAGATAGCATATCCTTAGGATACCATATGTTCTATCTAATACTTGACATATCCTATACCATGATATGTCATGATTCCTTAATTCATTAAGTATCCCACATTTTATACCATGCCTTGGCTACCTTACCTATAACCTATGTAACATAACATGTATTCTAGTATCTTATTTTTATATGTACATATACCTATAGATAGCTACCTTTGATCTTCGATACATATATGCATAAATATGTATCCTAGGTTACCTACAATTGATATCAAGATATCTATATCCTTATCCTTTGATATGTATAGCTATAGATTATAGCAATATGTTTACCTATATACCTATATATCAATATATCAATATACCCTTCTATTGCATTACCAGTCAAAATTCCTCCAGGATATCCTATGCTTACCATACTCTACCAATCATACACACATGGACTCACTCATCCTACTCTTAGCACTTGACATCTTGATATTATCTATTACCTATTTCTAATATCCAATATCTTAGTATGTTGACCAATACCTTATTCTTCCATATACTTATCCAACTTACTCTAATACTAATACTTGATACCAAATAGGATACCTTACACTACAAGAAAAATATCCAGTTATAATGCTTGAAAAGAAGCTATTACATTGGTTCATATATAAGTGTTACAGAATTTCAGCAACAACACATAATATGACGGTTTTGAAGAATTTTTGGCCTATTATAACGATTTATAGCGTTAAGCGTTATATATTATTCACACATATGTAACGATGTTACACGAAAACGATAGTAAAAATGGTAAAAAAATTAGATTGTCTGCTTAAACCCCCCGCTCAAACCCGACTCCCAAATCAAAATCCTCAGTCACTTTTTGCCTCTCTCTCTCACCTTCTTCCTTTTGTGAGATTTTTCTTCCCTCTCTAGATCTAGAGTTCCCAATCCCTAATTTTTCTTTTATTCTTCCTCTAGTTCGAACCCTCTCAAAAAATATGGACAAGAATAGACTCGGTGGGGCGTCCGACTAGAGAGGACAGTTCCAGCCGGAGGCGCGACAAAGGATCATGAAAAGGATGTAAGCGAACCCTAATTTTCCTTTGATTTATTCATTTTTTTCTCTTTTTAGGGCTTCTTCTCCTGCTTGTATATAAGTAATGCCCCTTTCCATTTTCTTTTTCTTTTTAAGGCTTCCTCACATGATTTTTTCCATATTTTTGGGGGTTTTATTGTAGCACGTCGAGTTATATCAAGCCCGATATGTAGAACGCATTCGAGTTCGACAAGGTGATATTTTGAGTAGTCTTTATATGTGATTTTTGACTGACTTGTGTGATTATTTATTGAGAAATGTGATTTTTTTTCGAAATTAGGAAAGTATTGCTTGCGCTAAGTCGCCAAAGAATTCGGCCAGGACTAGGGCACAAGAAAGGTAAGTTTTGATCTGAATATATTATCCAGCAATTGGTGGAAAATTGTTTATCGATTTGATTATTAGGAGAATCAGTCAATTTGGAATCAGTCGAATTTGAACATAAATTAATTTCTCTACCATGGTATTAATTTCTGTCTTTACTAGGTTCCTTGGTTTAGAATCAGTTGATTTCTGTAGATTTGAAACTTTTAAAAAATTTGATACAACATTCGACCGAATTTTGAAACCATGGTAGAGAAAAAATTGGGAGTTTTTAATAACCATATGTAATTTATGCATTATTTGACAGTTTTGATCGTTAAGACCATGGAATCAGTCATTAGGAGAGCAACACCATGTAATCATCATATTATGTTCTTTAATTGTTTACACTAGGAATTAATTATTCAGTGTTGTCGAGAAATAAAACAAACTCTCTCTGTTCGGTGAAGCTGCTACGTTCGCTGTATGGAACTTCATACCTACCAAACCTACGAAAATTGTACTTCTTATGCAACATGTCCGAGAACTATATTTGAATCTGCACTATAAAATATGCCAGGATGGGAACAAAATATGTAAAGGATGAAGTAAATATGCATATAAATAAAAACACTTTGGCTATCATATTATTGAAAATTTTTATATTTTATAGTATTTTATTCAAACCTTACTTTATATTGTTTAATCCACTCTTTGTCTTCCATGAATGTGCTATATCTATTTGATTTTCTCAAGATGAGCATGTAGCAAGAGTTTGTCCCTATCTACAAACCAAACCAAACCAAGGTTCAAAAGCTCGATTTCGGATAAAGGTTTTGGTTTGGTAGTATCAGGGGGTTCCAGTGGTCTTGAGTCGATCAAGTTGGTTATTTTGGTCGGTGCAGACCTCCACTGCCCTGAAACATAGCGGTTTAGGCCGATACTTGGAACCTTGATTGACACCATTCTTTGTGGAGAAATTTAAAAGATACACCAATGTACCAGTATATTTTGTCATTTTAAATTGCTTCTTTTGCTTTTATAATGTGGAATATGCTATTGAATCAACCCACAAAGTACATAGGCTTATGGACAAAGTTCATGTTTAGTTATATACATTGTATGTAACTGCTGGTTTAAGTTTGAAACTTTTTTAATACCTGTTGATAATAATGATTTTTGTCAAGTGGTCTTGATATCTGCAACTCTAACTTACGAGAAATTGGAAATGACCAGTAAATTCATGATCGATAGCATTAGGATACTTGCTAAGCGTGATGAGTTGACACTTGAGGTAAATAGATGGTGGATTCTAACTTCTTGTTATATATTTTTAATGAATTAATCTCACAATTGAAACTTCATGTTCTTCTCTTTTTTTCAGGGAATCAAGCAGTTCTTTGTTGTCGTTGGGAGAGAAGAAAGAAAGTTTGATACACTATGTGATCTCTACGGTACACTCACTATCACTCAAATTTTGATCATAAGCATAAGTTTATGCCTTTGTAGTTTTAGACCTATAACAGAGTCTGATGTTTAACATCAGGAATTTAACATACATGATTGCAGTCATATGCATGAATCCAACTGGAATAATATGCTACTATGATATTGTGTTGCATTTTTCATACTGCAGACAAAATATCGATTATATCTCGTGCTAGATTTTGTTAATGGAGGCACATGCGTTAGCCTAATGATTGTATCATGTTTTTGAATATGGTTAATATGTTAAGTTTAGCATTTCATTATCACTAATCTCTATCGCTATAGCATTTCTACTTATACTTATACCTTCGGTGATATGTGTCTATTGGTTTACATATTAGTGATATGAGCTTATCTATCTTAAATTTAATCGGGTTGCCAAAATCAAAAATATGTTTTTGATTGTGGTCATTCAATTAAGTTTAATCATTATGATATCACTAACATTTATGCTATCACCTTAGCACTTATACTTAAACTCAGCATTGTCCTAATATGTATTAAACTTATCATAGTTACTACTATGTATATTGCTTTGTTCGTCTAACATGTACATGCAGAAAAGTAATAAGCAAGATCAATGTGGACATATGAAATAAAGAAATCATGGTGGGCCAAAGACGACGGATCCTACAAAATTTCTCTGAACCACCCGACGACATCTCCGGAGCCACGCACTCGGGGGTTCCACTGCCCGGTCAGCGGACGGGGGTCGAGGGGTAGAAGCCTGCACCTGCTACAGTATATTTGGAGTCTGTAATGAGTCTTAGGAATAATTGTAAACACAAGAAATGGATTACAAAATGGAAAGCTAGGGTAGAAATTATTCCAGGATCATTTTCGGATAAAATCGGTATACCGACGGTATACCGGTCTATAACGATGGCATACCGATTTTTTTCACAGAAAGTTTCTGTCTACAAAATCGGCATACCGACGGAAAATCGATCTATACCGACGTTATACCGATTCAGTAACGTTGGAAATCCAACGGTCGAATTCTGAGCATTTAATGATCCCAACGGCTATATTTCTAGCCGTTGCATTCCAGACCGGTATACCGACGGTATGCCAGTTCGTACCTACGGTATGCTTGTTCGTTGACTGAAAAGTTGCCTTTGAGCTCTTTTCAATGCTTTGTTTATAAATAGCCTTGAACCCCTTCATTCAAAATTGATGCTTTGAGCCTAAAAATTTCTAAACCACCAAAACCTATCCACAAACAACTCTACAAAGCTTTTATTTGCCATCTACAAGTTGTGTTAGAGTTATTGAGTTGAAAAGTAAGATCTTCATCTTGTTGTATAAGGAGATCAAAACCTATTGTGAAAGGTTGAAGTTGGAGAGTCTTCGTATCCAAACTCTCGGTTGAAGTTGGAGAGTTTTTGTATCCAAACTCTCGGTTGAAGTCGGAGAGGCCTTCGTACTAAAGCTCTTGTGTAAGGAGTTGACGAGTTCTTCGGATCCAAACTCGTGTGTAACTATTTACTCAAATAGTGGATTAAAGTCGGAGAGAGTTCCGGGACTGGAGTGCCCCTTAGGAGGATACTAGGATATATCGTGTGTCGGTATTGTTATTGCTTCTTCTCTTGCACTTATATTTTTAAATTGTCCATTAGCTTGTGCTAAGTGCTTGATTAGTTAGCTTGACCCTATTCACCCCACATAAGGTTCCTACAACATGTTCTTTCGGATATATCATCATAGTTTATTCAGGTGATTATTTATATCGACTTTTTTTAGTTAATTGGGATTGGTCAATGCATGAGATACATGTTATATAGATATTAATCTTTTCGATATTTGTCAGAGAGGACCTGGCACGGGTATACGCAGCTGAAATAGTATATGTTGTTTCCCACGTTCATGCAGACGGAATGATGCACATGGATCTTAAACTGGAGAATATCATTCTAGATGCTGATGGCCATGTAAAAATGTTAATTGATTATGTGTCTCACTTCAAATGCCACCCATATTATCTCTGTTTGATAGAGTTTTCTGATGAATTAGGCCATGTTCACGAACTTTGGGCTGGCAAAGCAATTTGACGTAAACATGAGGTCAAACTCCATATGTGGGGCAATTGAGTACATGGCCCCAGAAATATTTCTTGGGAAAGGCCATGATAAGACAATTGATTGGTGGATTATTGGAGTCCTACTGTTGGAAATGCTTACCAGGAAGGTTTTTTTTCTTCTTCTTTTTTATTCATATTCATAATGCTTACAGAAACTATTGTTTTCTAGGCATATGTGGTCGTGTACAATTTATGCTTTTGTTTTCTAAGCATATTAGCTCGTGTACAATTTATGGTTATCTTGTCTTGATTCCCTTCTTTAGTATAATCTGCAGTTATGTGAAACAATATAAATGATTTTTTGTACAACTATGCTTTGGATGACCTTACCTAGCTCAGCTAAACCTAACTATGATAAATTTAATACTGAAGCTTACATGAAACAAAGAATATGATTGTATTCACAACTATGGATTCCCTAATAATAAGAGTTATTTGAGATCCACTTTACTACTTTACTGAACTTAAAGCTATCATTTCTGGGGAAAGGATGTCACATAATGCGCACAAAAGACCATCATCACTTAATTATGTTTGCTTAATGATTGAATATTTGTCAGTAAGTTTTCCTCTTGAAAAAGTCACACATTTGTACTGCTAGAGTGAGCAGAGCATAATTTTTCACATTTCAGTTGCTTAATGATTGAATATTTATTTCTCACATTCAATCTCTGAGGACGGATGACTCTCACTACACATATTTTTCCCAGGTCCTTTGTATAATGAGTCTATGCATCCAAAGTAGGAATTATGCATGAAGACAATAGATGAAGGAGAAGGTACCGATCTGTTTTAAAGTGTACTAATTCTATCAATATTTACCTTTTGGATCTTGCATATGCAACTTTTTATGCATTTTTGATATGAGATGTGTGGGTGCTAGTATTCAATATCAGTTTCTTGCCTCTGAATTATATGGACTTGATACTCCTGAATTCATTAATAATCCAGCAGAGCCCCCCTTCAATTACTAAAACTATGTCCGATACTTAGCAGTATATAGATATAAATGTAATATTGCATAGTTACTTTATGATTTATTTATTTTTGCTATGAATAGTCATATTTCATGGTTGTTTGATGTTTAATTTATTTTTCAGGATTTTGCTTGACAATTTTTGGGGGTGTGCTGTAGACAGTTTTGAAGTTGCCGTCAACAGTTTTGAGGGCCGTTGAAAGTTGAAGCAAAAAGAAGAACAGTTTTGAGGTTGCCACCTACTAATGAATGTAAATATATGTATTTGGATATCTATTTTAAGATTGTAATTAATATGGTGGCATTATGTACTTTTGTATAAAATTAATATATTTTTAATTCTAAAAAAATATTGAATGTTTTAAATTTGAGCAGTGTCGAGTATTATTTTTTATAACACATTGAGTTATAAGCTTTGACATATGATATATATATGTGTGTGTGTGTGTGTGTGGTCTTTGTGTGTGTGTGTGTGTGTGTGTGAACATGTTAAAAAGCGCTATGTATGTCCTATTTTTAATGCTTTATTAATGTTTGAATTTCAGAACAGTTTAAAAAGCGTAATGTATATATATCTCATATTTATAACGCTTCTAAATAGATATGTTACATATAATAAAAATATTAATATCGCTTGGAAATTTAGTGTAACATATAATTGTATTATTTATAACATTTTCCAAGAAATAAGTACATATAAGATGACATCATTTATAACGGTTTTAGTAAACATTTATAATACTGGTTTTCATGACGGTTGCCGGCTTACAAAAAAGCGTTATAAAATGTCATATATGACAGTTTTTACCCGTCATAAAAATGTGTTTTTATTATAGTGTTACTCAAGTCCCAATACTCACTTATCCTTTAATACCTTGACAAATAACTTATCATTATTTGGCTTACTTGATAACCATTTGTATCAATATTAACACACACTAACTAACACATATTACCTAACAATAATATATATATATATATATATATATATATATATATATATATATATATATATATATATATATATATATATACACTATATCATACATATACTTGACAACCTATGATACCCACATTCACTTAATATCCATACTACATAGGCTCGTAGGATACACAAAATGCCTATGTCGTATAGTCAGTTTTTTACTTAAAATTAATATTGCACCTATTAGACCTATTTAATAAATTCTAGGATTAAAGTAGGTCATATCCCTTTGTATTATCTTTTCGAAACTTGCAACGGCTCGCATTTCGTGTCCGGAAGCTCCCTGAATTACGAAAACACCGAAATGCGTTCGTCTTTCGGACAACTGACACGCAAATAGTTTTATAAAAAGTTGTAGAATGAATTTGGTCTGTTAATATATATATTTGGAAGTCTAACTTTGATACTGTTCTTTTAAAAAAATAGAAGATTAATCGGAGTCTTCAACTAGGAGTTATGACAATTCTAAGTTGCTATGGCTACTAAAAACGTGGATGAATATTATGACAAATTTGGGTTATTTTGGACAAAAGAAACACATGTATATACCCAAATCTAACCACGTATATCATGAGATACCATGACACAATACCATGTATTATATTTAGGACACATACACCCAATCTTGACTCAAAAAGGACACGAAAGTTTCTTTGAGGACACGTATCGAACACTTGGTGGTCACAAATTTGACTCCCGGAAAAAACCTTCAAATAGGAAGAGGAGAGCCTCAACTCCTCTCTACTGGTAACCTAATGCAAATTGGGTCCTAGATGAATGTAGTTACACTAATGAAATAAAATGGAAGGGTTTAGAGAGCTCATACCAAAATGGAGATGGATTCTCAATATAAAATTTCTAGATCTAGATCTCCACCAAGATTTAAGGCTCTAAATCCTTCCAATTCCTTCTTAGCTAGCCAATAGAGGCTTTTCCTCTCCAAGGGAAAGAGAATGAAACAAATTTGGCTTAATTTGGATGAAATTTGGGTGTAGGTACAATTTTGGGAAAAAGCTCCTAAATTAGGGCTTGAAGTGAAAATAGAAAGGGGAAAAAGATGAAGTGGGACTTTAATAGGAAGGTGGGCTGCCATATGGTGTTAAATTTAGGCGTTTGGTTGATTAGGAAAGGTCCACTACACCCGTCCCTTTAGTTATGACAAGTTAGGGATTGAACTTCCCTTCCTAATTAGGTGTTTAGTCAAGTTTTCTAACTAAATCTTCTAATCTAGCCAGAGAGTAACTAAAGGTCCTTTAGGCTAGTCCTAATCATCTAGTTGGATGGTCATGATATGTTAGTTTAGGTCCTCTTGGATCACTAACCACTATTCTAGTCAAAGGCTAACCATTAGTCATATTCAATAATAACACATGCACTATTAATTATTTAGATAATTAATCAAAATATAAATTCTAGTTTTGAAAATTAATTTGTCACTCAAGATATAATATGAAATCACACTAATAACAATTACTAGAAAAAGTCAAAAATGTCCCTATTCTAGAAAAGTGGCGGTTACGGAGCATATGACTAGTAGTACATGCGAGCACATGAATAGTTCATGAGAGAACATGAAAGACATGAATACAAGGAGTACACAATGCACACGATGAATATATGAACATGGTATAACCGATGTACCTGGTAAGGGGATAACATCGTATGACAAGATGCATAGAGTACTGGTCCATGATAACAATGTGTCAGCATCAAGGAAAGTAGTCTAGAGCAGAAAATATAAATACTATCTTGAATAAAAACTAACAGAGAATGTACTCGTCCGATAACCTGAGCAATTGATATGTATCAGTGTCCGAACTGGAGTCACAAAGACCTATGATATGAATTACAGGTTACAATATGTCGAAAAGATTTAAAATAATGATATCTACATGCTACTAGGCCTTTCTAGGTCAAAAGTCAACTACTAGTCAACTTCTAGTCAACTAAGCAATTAGTCAAACCTTGGTCAACTGCCTAATCTAGGATTTTGCCAAATTGGCCATTTAGGGTTAGGCTAAAGAGACACAGCCTATATTTAACCTATTCTTATATGTTAACATAGACACATCTCCTTTTTTACTATAGGGTACATATCATATGGTTCTTAGCAACTATACACATTCATAACCCTCTAACACATCATCTATAGGGGTATCATCCATAACCTTGCCTACTAGTAACATTGCATATATAGTGTGGTACCAACTCCTTAACAAGTTACCAACACCATTCCATATATATAAAAATACATCATATAGGTACCTGACATATATGCATACATACACACGCTGCAAAACTGAACCAAGAGCGGTACTTGGACACAAGGGGATGTTTAAGACAGAACATACTCATTCTGACTGAACCAAATATATATATATATATATATATATATATATATATATATATATATATATATATATATATATATATATATATATATATATATAAACTGATTCCTTAGGATAGGAATTGAACGCAACAGTGAATGGGATTGAATCAAATGATATCCTAAAATTTACAGATACTTGTAGTAGACTGCACACAAATGCAAGTGCTGGACTCGAATCAAATAAATGGGGACTGAACCATAAAAGTATAGGATACGAACATGTGCCTGTGCCCCCATTTGAGGATGCATAACAAATCCTGGGATCAGACAGATGTGCTAAGGATGTGCAGTTTATTAGTATACAAGACATGAAGTACTGTTCTTAATTTAGTACAGTTGGTGATTTATGAAGAAATGGACAAAATAGAGGTTCAGTTGGGGGGGGTCTGATACTCTGAGAGTATCAGTTAGATGACAAGGAGATTAGGATATATAGAATAACAGGACATATGCTCAAGGCTGGGTCATGAAGGCAATACAAGTTCTGAATGATGTTCAAGGGGCATGTCCAATACAAATCTGGACTCAATGTGTAGGACACTCCATCAAAATGGTCTTCAAAACAGAAGAAGAAGGACATGGTTGGGATAAAATACTAACATATGGGATCATCAAATGAACTGCAATAAGAGACATCTCAATGGATCCATATGTCTGGACCAAAAGATAAAAATAAAGCCTATAATGTTCTGTTGGCAGGACAGATAATGCATCTAGGAAGGGTACAAGGATAGGGTCTGATACCTAACATTTAAGACAGGTAATGCAATGGTTTAAAGAGGTATGCAGTGAGTCAAACTCTATTAAAATACAAGGATAATGTGTGTGTAGATAGGTCGTTCGAATTTACAGGTAATATAGAGGGGATTTAGGACAATATATGTAGTGCTTGGACATGATTTGAATGGTAGTGCAATAAGAAGGCATAACATCTCATTAGAAACTAGGATACTGGACATTAGGGCCAAGTGGACCCCTAATGTAACCTCTGAACCAAGTACATGGTAATGTGTTATATAGCTCTCATCTAAAACTGCCTAGACATTACCAAAATAGTTTAGCACAAGGTAATTTTGACTGAACCTAGAATGTTTATTCTCTAAACTTCCTATACAGTAAATAGATGCCAAGATTAAGGTTGCTACAACAATACAGGACAAAGGGATGTGGCTAAAAGCCTATCTTTAAATCAAGTGGTCTGTACAAAGGAAAATGGTTATCAAGGAAGTGGTTAAACACATTAACTAATACTTAATGTAATGCCTGAACTTGAGTGTTTAAATTTGAACTTAAAAGTTCAAGTCTGAGCTTGGCTACTGGTAGAACGGGTGTATAGATGATGCAGGACATGCAACATAGAATGCAGGACATCCAAATAACATCTGATGTTCCTCTAAATAAGACCTATGTGCAGGACATCATGATACTCATGGTACTCCCATATGCATGGTATGAATGGCAAAGTTGGATAGACCACAAGTGAAGGCAATGGACAAGTGAAGGGTGCCGACAGTGAACAATGGATGCATGACAGTTTTACTAAATAGGTTCGACTGAACCAAAATAGAATTTGGGCAACTTGGGACATGCAGTAGATAGGCTACGATATCCTAGGTGTCTAGGATGTGAAAACAACAAATACAAACCCAAAATAACTAACTACACAAACATATGATTTAACACAGTAAACAACAGTGAGCAACACTATGAACCTGAGCCCCCTAAGTCCAAAATACTCTACCAAATCAATCTAAAATCACTAGACAACACTCACTACTCCTAACAGATAATTTTATCAATGTAAATACTAAATCAAAACTAAAATTAGATTATAGAAAGTCCTAAAAGTCATTTTACCAAACACTTAATGTGCGTATCCGATGCTCTCATGATACGCACTCCAAATGAATCCAAAATTGACCCAAATCATTTCTAATACAATTGGGACCCTAAATGAATGCATCTACGTTAAGGAATGGGAAATTAGAGGGTTTAGAGGGCTCTTGCCACTTGAGAGATGGATTCTCAAGGAACAAACCAAGATATGGATCTACTTCAACATCCATTTGTCAAATTGCTCCAATATGCTTCCAACTAGTCAATAGAGGCTTCATCTCTTCAAGGGGAAGAGATTACAATTGGTTTAAGAGAATTTGGACTCAATTTGGGAGATGGAGGCAATTTGGAGAAGAACATAAATTAGGGTTAGGGTGTCTAATGAAAGGGGGCAGAAGAGGGAAGATGTTACTATAAATAGCAAGGGTGTGACCAATGTGGCTGGTCATGCTATGCTAGCTATGGTTTGGTTAAGGTGAAATTGGCTAAGGGCCTCTCCTATTGTTATTTAAAGCCCTTTAAGGAAAAAGGCCCAAAGTAGCTTAGGGTTTTAAGTCATCTAATGGATTCTATATGCTATTTAGATTGTTTAGAGTCTAATTAACATGTCTAATCTTACTAACCATGTTTCTATGGTCATGGTTAGCCTCTAGTCAATGTAGTTCTAAGCTTAAACCAAGATATGACACTATCTAAATATATTAATTAAATAATATTAAAATAATCAAAAAATATAATTTACCAAAATACTCTTTTTCTAGAAAGTGGTAGTGACAGGTTATAACCAACACTTAAAGCAAATCCTACGATTGACCAGTCTCCCTCTTCTTCTTCCTTCTTCGAATTGGTTAGCCGCAGCAGTGTAGCGCCGGCACCTCATCTGCGTGTCACGGCAAGAAACTACCCTAATTTCTCTAGAGAAGCCTAGAGGGTTCTACACCACCGACCTAGATCCATCGATCCTGCCGTCCCTTCCATCGACATGCCTCCACTGATCTTCGTCATTCGTCACTAACGGCAGGCGATGCTCGATCTTTCTTGGACCAGCCTATAAATAGACTTCCTCGGCTCTATTCTAATCACTCCTTCCACCCCAACGAAGCCCTGCCAAATTCCCCACCATTCTTCCTTTCTTCTGCCTCTTACTTCTTCATAGATCGACGGATCTTGAGCTCGTAGCCATGGCGGTGGTCATACTCTTCTTGAGCGACGACTAGACGGAGATTACGGTAGTTTCGTCTCCGGGAGACGGTGTGTAGTGCTAGAACGAGACCGAGTTCTTCGACGATCTACAGTGATGACACATTGATCGACTCTTTTGTATTCTATAGTGGTGGCAAACATCGTACTAGAGTGTTGCTCTAATGATCAGTAGGGGCACTACATTGTGGCACGATGAACTCCATTGATCATCCGATCGATCTTCATCAGTAAGTCCTTTATAACCTAATCTACTGATCCTTTCTACTTCCAGTTTAATGATCGATCTAAGAATCGATCGAATCAATTCTTTTGAAGAAATCGAACTTTGGTTCCTCAATCTGTGGTGAGTCGAAACGAATCATTGGGATCATAGTCGAATCGAATATGGTCTGTGAGTTCCCTAACCTTGCTTCCTGTTCTAAATTCTCTTTTCCTTGAAGTTCCCAATTGAAATGATCACAAATTGATTTCAACTTTCATTGTGCCTATGATGTGTTCGATGGAATGTTCCTACCAGTCTTGCCATTGAGTCAGACACAGGATCAGGAGTTTTGACACGGATACGTGTCCTAGATTGATTCGGTATTGTGCTACACGAGTAAATTCTAAATCCTTATTTGAAGCTTTGGTGGCCAAGTGATGTTCCATAGTGAGATACTTGTGATAAAGAGGTTGACTACAGAAGGTAACAAACCCAGTGTCCGTATTTGATGAATTGGTATTATGGATACGATACAGTGGGTAGTATGATACAGGCAGGTTCGTATAGGTATTGATATAAAGTCAACCTCTGTGTCCGATTTTGTTTCTCTATGTTTGTAGGAGTTAGAAAATTTGAATAAGGCTCACTGTTCATAACCGTTAGAATTAGGGTAGGACTTTGCAGTATCGGTTCAGTAATGGGCTCGGTTTGTTAATAAAGGAGTTCATGTTTTACTATGTTGGGTTGTAATATTGGGCCAGGAATAAATGGGGTTTATTTGTTAGAGCCTTTAGTCTTGGGCTTTAGAGCTTAATATTAATTGTGCTATTAGAACAAATGTTAGGTCCAGAATTTGAGCTTCCAATATTCAGTTGGATCAACTTGGGAGATAGATTTTCGTATAGGTTTATATCGACAAGTAATGGGTCAGCCATTCTTAGGATTAATGGGCCTTGGGCCGAATTAACAAATTATGACAGCAGGGATAGTAGAGAATTCAATGTTCAAGTCTAGAATTAGTGATTGTAGAATATTTTAACCTAGAAGGTTACTTAGAATATTGTCTAAATTTCTTTTTTTCCTATTTTAGTTGATCTAGAGACATTGTCTTTTCCAGGAGAGAGGCAAGTACATGTAACTCAATTAAACGTATTGCATGCATATCATAACTTCATATGTCTTTTGCTTATTGTTTCACTTGCTTGCATGTCATCGTCTCGTATTGGTGAGGAAAGAACATTATAAAGCATGTAGTCACGAAAGCCTGTACATATACCCGATTGTTAGTATAGCGTACATGATATACCTTATACCTATACCTGACTGCTAGTATATCATTGCACTATACAATATGTCCGTTTACTTGACTACTATTATATAGTATATGATATGCCGTACACTTGACATGACTGATAGCATATTGTTACAATATACCTTATCTCTGTTAGTGTAGCATACATGGTATGCCTTATACCTATACTTGACTGCTAGCATACAATTACTCTATATAAATGGCTTGATATAGCTACATGCTCAAAGATGTTCTTATGCATTATTCATGTAGCTAGTGCATATGTCAGTTATTCTTCTTATTTATTGTTAGTTCATGTTCTATTTCCTTTGACACTCTATTGTGATTTAGTTCAGCTACTATGTACTTTGTTCTGTTTCTGACAGGATTGTTGATTACATATGAGACTGATCAATTAGAATATTATGGCCAGTAGGGAGACCCGACAGCGGAGCTCACTCCAGATGTTTTGTAGGATCAGGATTACATTCCTGGACTTTAGATTCATGTATAGGATTGATGATCCGATGTATTGAGATTGAGGATATGTTGCAGGTTTAGATAGCCTTTATATTCATTACTGATTTTGGACCCAGATATTCATGTAAAAGACTGTAATAACTGCATAGTGATATGTAATAGTATTAGTAGTAGTTATATCGTGATAGATGTTGTGATTATTAGTGGATATGAGATGCTATTTGATAATTACCATAATCTAGACGGCTGACTACCGCTATCAACGAAAGCATCGGCTGGGCATAACTCGATTCGTACCTGATTATTCAGGATAGAGTCGTGACATGTTTTAGTTGTATCCCATGCAGGTCCTTAGTAAACTCATTACAGTATAGGACCGTTATGATATGCTTTCTATCTCTATTTTATTTTGCTAATAAACAGTACACCAACAATCACTGATGGCCCCTTTCCTACCAATTTAGAAAATGACAAAGGAAAAAAAGGACCATCCGCCATGTGGCTGCACTTCTAGTATGGTCAACTGTGAGAAAGGATCTTCTGCCCTACTTGCGAGTCCAGAGTAGAGTGACAGTCATGCACCACCTCTTACAACAAAAGTTTCCACCCGACTATCTATCAGTTCTATGGAAGGGACCCAGATGCACGAGCTGATCCACAGACTACTTGAGGCACAGAGGGCACATACTCAGATTTTACTAGATGCCCAAAGGGAGCATGTTACCATTCTTCGAGAGGGTATAAAGACTGTACGACTATCTACCTTAGCTGTTATAGGGAAGCTAGTGACTCCTCTTCCCACCTTCGACCCCGCAAGCTCCATCTCAGCCACCGACTCAGATTCAGACCACTCCCATCCAGCCTAGAAAGGGTTCTATCCTAGACTTTAAGAGGATGGCTCCTCATGAGTTTCATGGCATCGAGGGCATCCTCTATGCTGAAGATTGGTTAGATGACATGGAGAGAGTACTTCATCTGTCTGGGCTTTCAGAGGACCTCAAGATAGAGGCAGCAGGATATAGATGCACGACCTAGTCCGTACTTGGTTTCGGAGTGAGCCTCAGCTCGTGGCACGCGGGCTCACCTGGGACCAATTTATAAATATCTTCAAGGAGAAGTTCTTCCTCGTAGTAGCTTGAGAGGCCCTAGAGAGATAGGTCCAGATGCTCGAGCACGAGACCCGCTCAGTAGATGAGTATGCAGCAAAGTTCGGTCGGCTTAGTCGATTTACTGAGGGTAGGGCTAGAGACCCGGAGGTTAGAGCCAAGAGGTTATGCCAGGATTGAACCATGAGATTTGCATCTTGGTCACTGCCAATGGTGCAAGTACTTATGCTGGGATGGTCTTTATTGCCCAGAGGGTGGAGGTTGGCCTAAATCTTCGTCCGAAGAGAGACCGTGATACTACTGGAGGAGTTAGTCACCCTGGACCACCCAAGCATCCCAATACCCAAATGAGGACCTTTACTCCATAATTACCCCTGAGAGCCCCAGTTCAGTAGAGACAGACTGTGCATATTCCTATTTGTGGCCATTTTTAGAATAGGGGGCATAGTTAGGATGTTTGCCATCGACGATTAGGACAATGTTTAATTTGTGGGGGGACTGACCATCAGGTTAGAGATTGTACTGTTCCTCGACCAGCAGCAAGCCCAGTTCTACCTTAGAAAGACCTCGCAGTTTCACCATCAGGACTTCCACTGAGAGGAACACCCTTGCCTACTCAATAGCAGCAATTTTCCCAGCATCCGTAGCAGAGGTCAGACAACCACATGGTAGAGCCTTTGCTATGACTACAGATGAGACAGAGGCGGTAGCAGATGTGATTACATGTAGATATTGCTTTATCCCTTTCTTGTAATTGTACTATTCGATTCTGGAGCATCACACAGCTTCATATTACTTGAGCTTATACATAGACATCATATGGTATCTGTATCTGCTTGGAGGAATTGTATAATCCTAACCGGTGGAGGTATAATACCGGCCAGGGATGTGTGTGACTGTACACTTAGCATAGCCATGAGGGAATTTAGAACCCAGATCCTCGTAGTACTACTTTCGAGATTCGATGTAGTCCTCGGGATGGATTGGTTGAGTGAGCATTTTGCCTTTATAGATTGCCACTAGGGAAAATTGATATTTAGGCCGCCAGGAGAGCTACCATTTGAGGTCATGAGTTGTACTACAGAAAGATCAGATGGACTCAACTTCGGAGAAGTTATGGAAGAGAAGACTCTACCACACCCCCTCATGGTAGAGTTCTTAGATGTTTTTCTTAAGGATTTGCCAGGATTGCCACCATACCGGGATATCGAGTTTACTATCGATTTAGTACCCGAAGCGGGACAAGTCTCCTGGAATTTCTATAGGGTTAATCCTAAGGAGGCAAACGAGATGAAAGCAAAAATTGACGAGTTAGAAGGGATAGGTTTCATTCGATCGAGTGCTTCACCCTGGGAGTATCGGTTCTATTTGTGCCCAAGAAGGACGAGATTGTCAGGATGTTTATAGATTACCGAGCCCTCAACAACATCACGATCAAGAATAGATATCCTTTGCCTCAGATTGATGAGCTCTTTAATCAGTTGAGTGGAGCGGAGGTCTTTTCCAAGATAGACCAACGATATGGGTATCACCAAGTGAAAGTCAGGTAACAGTATATTCCTAAAACTGCATTCAATACCCGATATGGATAGTATGAGTTGCTGATTATGCTATTCGGACTAACCAATGCCCCAACTATCTTTATGAACCTTATTAACAAGGTTTTCCACCAGTACTTAGATAAGTTCATGGTGGTATTCATAGATGATATCTTGATTTATTCCAAGCCATAGGAGGAGCATGAAGAACATTTGCGGATAGTGCTAGAGACTTTGAGGAGGGAGAAATTATCTAGAAAACTCTCGAAATGTGAGTTCTTCCTAGACAGAGTAGATTTTTTGGGGCATGTAGTGACTGGGGAAGGCATAGCGGTGGACCCAAAGAAGATCGAGGTATTAAAGTCATGGGCTACTTCTAGTTCTGTTGTAGAGATTATGAGCTTCTTAGGTTTGGCAGGATATTACAAGAAGTTTATGCAGGACTTTGCCAAGATTGTTGAATCCATTACTAGGATCATGAGGAAGGATGAGGAATTTGTTCAGATAGAGTCATGTCAGGC
Source organism: Iris pallida (assembly GCA_029216955.1). Classification (NCBI taxonomy): domain Eukaryota; kingdom Viridiplantae; phylum Streptophyta; class Magnoliopsida; order Asparagales; family Iridaceae; genus Iris; species Iris pallida. Next base: position 5,174,041 of record JANAVB010010198.1, on the reverse strand, counting down.
AGCTTTTGAGGAATTAAAGAAAAGATTGATGTTAGCTCCTATTTTTGCCTTGCCATGGGGATCAGGAGGGTTTGTCATTTATAATGATGCTTTAGGAAAAGGCTTGGACTGTGTACTAGAGCAGAACAAGAGGGTGATAGCCTATGCTTCACGATAGTTGAGGCCCCATGAGAAGAACTATCCAACCCATGTCCTAGAACTTGTAGCGATCATTTTTCTACTAAAGCTTTGGAAGCATTACCTTTTCAAAGAGAGTAGAGATATTCACAGACCATAAAAGTCTAAAGTATGTCTTCACACAAAAGAAGCTGAACATGAGAGAAAGAGGATATGGTTAGAACTGATGAAAGACTTTGACATCGACCTTCAGTATCATCTAGGCAAGGAAAATGTTGTAGTAGATGCACTTAGTCGGTATCCTATAGTGATGTTTTGGACCATAGACTGACATCTTGTCAAGGATTTAAGAGCTTGGGGATAAAGATCTTCATTCCACGGATCGAGGGACAGCTGATGAGAATATAGATCTAGTTTGGGCTGATAGAGAAGATCAAGGAGATCCAGTTTCTTGATGAGGGCATTTGTTGCATCGGAGAACAAGTGTGAGCATGATTATTGGATGACTTTGTCGTAGCAGATGATGGTACCCTTAGGCACGGTACTAGGTTGTGTGTGCCAAAAGGGATTTTAAGGGAGGAAATCATCCAGGAAGCCAGCCAGTCGCAATACTAGATGCATCCATGGGCTACAAAGATGCACAAGGATATCAAAGAGTACGTCTGGTGGTTTAGAATGAGGAGAGAGTAGCCAGTTTGTCTTTCGATGTCTGGCTTGTCAGCAAGTGAAGGCACAACATCAATGACTAGGAGGATTATTGCAGTCATTGTCCATTCCTGAATGGAAGTAGGAACATAGCAATATAGACTTTGTCTCGGGATTACCATGAGTACTGAGTGGGAAGGATGCCGTATGGGTGACAGTGGTCAGATTGACCAAGTTAACATACTTTATTCCCTTCAAACTAGGGCTAACTATAGAGAAGCTAGCTGAGTTGTATATGAGACAAATTATGAGGATTCATGGGTTACCAGTCAGCATCGTCTATGACCAAGATAGAAGATTTACTTCCAAATTTTGGAGGAGCTTACAGAGGAGTATGAGGACTCAACTTAAGTTCAGCACTGCTTATCATCACTAGACTTATGGGCAGTCAAGAGGATAATTCATACACTAAAAGATATATTGAGGACTTGTGCTCTGTAGTTTGGAGGATCATGGGACGATCATCTGCATTTACTAGAGTTTGCGTATAATAACAACTACCAGTCTAGCATTAGCTTGACTCCTTTTGAGGCATTGTATGGTCGATGATATCGCACACCTTTGTCGTAGGATGATGATAGAGAGAGACAACTGCTTGGACCCGAGATGGTTATGGTTGCTACGAACATGGTCATACAGATTCGGGATCATCTGAGGATAGCTTAGGCCAGGCAGAAGCATTGGGCAGACAACAGTCGAAGACCCCTGGAGTTTGCAGTTGGAGATCTTGTGTTTATGAAGATTTTACCAACTTGGGACATTATGTAACCCCTATTTCTCAAAAAAAAACATTTTAAATTTATTTTATTGTGTTTGAAATTAATTTATTTTTGAAACTTTGTATAAGATAATTACTATTTTTTCTGCATTTTAAAATGTAGTTTGCAATTAACGGTTTGAAAGTACTATTTAGTTTTAATAAATATTTGTTCTTGAAATTTATTATTGAAATTATAAAGTCATTTATTATTATGTTTGGATTTTCAAAAAAAATTCGGTTTCGAAAATAGTTTAAAAATCATGATTATTTTTGGAGCAATAAAAAGATTTAGTAACTTATTTTGAATAAGATTTAGATTTATAAAATATATTTTACCTTATTTGATAACATCAAACATTATTTAAAATACTTATGGTGACTAATTGTGGCATTATGAATTATCTAATCTAGATTTGAAATATTATTTGATTTAACGATTTATTAATTATATGATTTAAATTGCTTTGATAAACATTAAATTTAAATTAAAGTTATTATGTTGAATTTGATTTGGATTTAGATTTGGATTTGAATTCTTATGATTTGGATTTAAATTATTTATTTGATTTAAATTTATGGAGTGACTTGTCCATTAGAAATCATAATCCTATTTGAATCATATCTAGTATTAGATAGATTATTTCTTATTTGATCTAATCATATTCTTATCCAAATTAGTTGGTAATCCTAATCATATCTATATTGATTGAGTTCTAATCATATCCTAATTCACTAATTGTTTTCCATTATCTATCTTTATTGAACCTATAAAATAAAATCATCTCTCATACCTTCTTTTCCAAAATTTCTCTCTTTTTTCGTCTTAATTACCCCAAATTCGTCATAAATTCAGCCTTCCTTTTTAAATGTTTTACCAACTTCGAAGGGCTATAACTTGCAACTCCGGACTCCGTTTGACCTCCAATTTTTTTTGTTGTAACCGTCTCGAGGTATATTTTCTGAATAAAAATTTATTTTGAAATAATTTTAATCTAATTTTCTAAAAAATTCGTGGTGTGTCAGTTGTCCAAAATTTAACACGTTTCGGTGTTTACGAGATTCCGGAAGAACTAGGAATCGAAATCATGATCCATTTAAAGTTTCGGAACGTTGATAAAAAAGTACACATCATACATTTTCTCTACAATTTTCCAAAATATTTTATTTTTTGTTTTTATTTTAGAGGCCCGTCTCATCAATTGAAATCATCTTGCCTAACTTGACTTTTGAGACTATTTTCGTGCCAGCATGATCATATCACGCCAGTCAACTTCAAATCAAACTGAGGCAAGTACTTGTTGACGCTTTCATGTGCATTTACTTTATATTGTTATATTTTACTTATGCATGCTATTTTTCGTGTCTTGACTGTTTACACACGAGATTGAGTCATTGACTAATGTTTTCTAATTGTTATCGTGATCGTTATCGTGACCGTGTTTTCATGATTGTAAGGTATGGACATTGGAGAGGTATAGTTACTAGGCACGTGGACAAAGCCCAGATTGTATTGTTGGCAACTCTCCCGTTTACGGGGGCGGGCCTTATATCCTCATCGTTCGCCCAAGCCATCCATGTGTAGGAACGTTGTACTTCTCATGACACATGTACTATTATGGTTTATATGAGTTTCTTTGTCTTTTCATTCTCGCTTCCTTCTTATGCCGTTTATCATATTACATATTTTCTTATTCATATTGTTCGTGTTTTTCATTGATCATTAATTCACATGTTTAGTGTTATATTGCTTTATATTGTATTTGTATTGTGAGGGCCAGACTTGTACGTGTTCCAATCCTGACTGGATAACCATTTTTCAGTTGACAGATTCTTGATGACTATTCTCGATGACTTGCTCTCTTACTTTGGGTTCCTTAGGCTGGAGTTAGATTTATCTTGGAGGCCAACCATAGAATCTAGTTAGAATAGTCACATGTAGCGGGTTTGTATCTGTATACAAATTTGAATATATTATTGGAATTGTAATTAAAATAATTATTGTGAATGAGCAAAATAGAGATATTTGTTGTATTTGAGATTTATATTGAGTCCAGACGGCGTACTACCGTCGATGCTTCGGCGTAGGCTGGACTTGGCCACGTACTCGTATCCCGAAAAAGGAGAACGGGTCGTGACAAGTTTTTATGGTGGCCCATACAGGTCTGTTTTCGCAAAATTATGCGAATTTGTGATAGTACCTATATTAGTCGTACTACTGCAAGCCTGCGATTAGGATGCTCATTCATAATTAGGTTGATTTGATTTTTTTAAAAATGACTAGGCCTAGGACTAGGTACACCGTGGGTAACCCATAGAATTATTTTGAATTGATTGTATGGGTAATTAAGGTTGTTATATAGGCTACATGATTAAGGTGGTGATATTCATTGAATTTTGAGAAGCCCTATTTGATGAAGTTGAAATTGTGATTTGATAAGTGACTCTAATCAAAGATGGATATAATTCTCGACTGATAAATTGAATATTTTGGTTACTATTGAAGATGAAATTTTTAGCTTTTGGTATTTTGAGGTTTAAATTTCTATATGATCGACGAATTATTGATAAAGTCGAATATTTAATTTTTAGGAAATAATTTTGATTTGATTAATAAAATTGAGGTATGATTTGAAAATTTATGGAATTTAAATTTTTGAGGAGATTATGAAAATGTTGAATTTTGAATTTAAAATAAAATTGAGAAATTTAAAGTTTTGTGAAGTTAGATTTTGAAGATATTTATCAAGTTCGATTAAGGATTGTGAATTTGATAAGATGATATTCATGATTGCTACAACACGGTATTAAATTGAGTTAGTGATTTAAAAAAAAGATTGAATTTGAGGAATTTTTTTAAATATTCTTGAGGATACGAATTTATAAGATTGAAGAGTGATAACTTAGATGTCATGTAGGTAATACTCCTCCGAACTATATCCATTGACTACATTCTTCCATCCTTCTTGATCAATCTTCTTATTAAGAAACAAAATATTATTTTTTATCTCATTGATCATTATTTCTTTTAAAAAAATTCTATCTTTTCACCTGACCAACCAAGCCTATTTTTTTTCTGTCATCCTTAAATGTCGAGGACAAAATTTTTCTAACGTGGGTAGATTTGTAACCCATGTTTCTCAAAAAAAAATTTTAATTTATTTTATTGTGTTTGAAAGTAATTTATTTTTGAAACTTTGTAAAAGATATTTACTATTTATTTCTGCATTTCAAAATGTAGTTTGCAATTAACGGTTTGGAAGTACTATTTAGTTTTAATAAATATTTGTTCTTGAAATTTTATTATTGAAATTATAAAGTCATCTATTATTATGTTTGGATTTTCAAAAAAAATATCGATTTCGAAAATAGTTTGAAATTCATGATTATTTTTCGAGCAATAAAAAGATTTAGTAACTTATTTTGAATAAGATTTAGATTTATAAAATATATTTTATCTTATTTGATAACATCAAACATTATTTAAAATACTTATGGTGACTAATTGTGGCATTAAGAATTATCTAATCTAGATTTGAAATATTATTTGATTTAACGATTTATCAATTATATGATTTAAATTTCTTTGATAAGCATTAAATTTATATTAAAGTTATTATGTTGAATTTGATTTGGATTCAGATTTGGATTTGAATTCATATGATTTAGATTTAAATAATTTATTTGATTTAAATTTATGGAGAGACTTGTCCGTTAGAAATCATAATCCTATATGAATCATATCTAGTATTAGATAGATTATTTCTTATTTGAACTAATCATATTCTTATCCAAATTAGTTGGTAATCCAAATCATATATATATTGATTGAGTTCTAATCATATCCTAATTCACTAATTGCTTTCCATTATCTATATATATTGAACCTATAAAATAAAATCATCTCTCATACATTCTTTTCCAAAAATTTTCTCTTTTTTTGTCATAATTACCCCAAATTCGTCATAAATTTAGCCTTCCTTTTCAAATATTTTACCAACTTCGAAGGGCCATAACTTCCAACTCCAAACTCTGTTTAACCTCTAATTTTTTTTGTTGTAACCGTCTCGAGGTATATTTTCTAAATATAAAATTTATTTTCAAATAATTTTAATCTAATTTTCTGAAAAATTCGTGGAGTGTCAGTTGTCCAAAATTTGACACGTTTCGGTATTTTCGAGATTCCGAAAGAACTAGGTATCAGAATTTCGATCCGTTTGAAGTTCCGAAACGTTGATGAAAAGTACACATCATATATTTTTGTCTACAATTTTCCAAAATATTTTATTTTTTATTTTTCTTTTAGAGGCCTGTCTCATCAATTGAAATCATCTTGCGTAGTTTGACTTCTGAGACTATTTTCGTACCGACATGATCATATCACGCCAGTCAACTTCAAATCAAACCGAGGCAAGTACTTGCTGACGCTTTCATGTATATTTACTTTATATTTTTACATTTCACTTATACATGCTATTTTTCGTATCTTGACTGTTTACACACGAGATTGAGTCATTGACTAATGTGTCACTTTTTGTTCCCAGAATAATATTTTAATACATGTACTGCTTAAAAGTATTTATTTAATATTTATCATGTATTGCTCTGTATTTAATTTTAATTAATTTTTCTGTAATTATTTTTCTGTATTTTCACTTTCTGCTTTGCTTTCGAGTTCGGCCTGAGTTGGTTTATTTTTCGGCCATTGGATGGTTCACCAAACCCTACCTACTACCCTTTTATTTAAAGCCCCCAAACCTTTTCTCTCTCTTCATTACTCTCCTTCATAATTACTCTTCTTCTTCCTCATAACTCTTCCCACCTACCTAGCTGCATAGGCAAGTGCCAACTTGCTTCATGATGGATCCCCAATATTATTGTTCCATCATCTTTCTTACTTGATCTTAAGTCTTTTTAGTACTTAGCATTTTCTAGTTTCATGGCTTATTTTGTGTAGATGTAAACTTGTTTGTATTTTTGGATTATTGGGATTTGATCTAGCTAAACTTGTTATTTTCAAATTTTGATGGTTTCGTGTTGTAGAGAATTTCGTTCTGCCCTATTTTGACCTATGGAAGTTCAGATTTGGGCTTGGAATAAAGGATTTAGAGGGCTTGGAAGTAATGGCTTCCATGGTGTTATCTTCATAAATTCGGAGAAGAACTATTGCTGAGCCGCATGACTTGTACGGCCTAGCCGCATGAATTTCTTGGCCGCATGGCGGTGCTTGGCTGCATGAGTTTTTATGCCGCAAGTCTTCATAGCCGCATATGCATTACCAGCCGCATGTACTTCTATTTGGCCGTATCTGCATGGGAATTGATCCCTGTCGCATGGGACTATTTCATTCCAGCCGCATAGAACCCAAGTTTTCGAGACGCATGGCTCTGCCCTATGTTTTGACCGTATAAAGCTTGTCATCTCCTGACCACATAAACTTTGGTATTTCTAGCCGCATGGGTCGAGTTCTACGGCCGCATGAGATCGCATTCCTTTTCAGTCGTATGGGATTTGTTTTACTCGGTCGCATGTGCTTGATTATTTCTTCAGCCGCATAAGGCTTATTGTTTCTTCAGCCGCATAAGGCTTATTGTCTCCTGGCCGCATATGCATGGGGGATTCCAGCCGCATAAGGCTTATTGTTATTTCCTAGCCACATGACTGAGCTTGAACCCCAGCCGCATGAGACCCGATTCTTGGCCGCATGGCATTGAGCCGTATGGAATCCCATTTGCTCGGCCACACGAACTCTAGCACATAATACCTTTGGGCTGATTCTTGTCCCAAATTGACATTGATTAACATGGATTGTTATCTTAGCATTAATTAACATTTATTGTCACCTTGGCATTAATTAACATTAATTGTTATTAATAATTGATCATGCATTCCTAGTTGGAACTAAGAGACTGGCTAGTCGTCTTATTGAATTGAATGAATGAGACACCTTCATACTAACTATGAACTATAGTAATCGACTGGCCGATCCCGAATATTGGCATACATGCACATGCAGGCTTCAATTTATTTATTTATTTATTTTACAAAAGCAGCATGTGTACTTTATGTTCAAGGCATTATTATTCCGTAGATAGTTTTGATTGTTGCATTATGCTATGTAAGACCTACAACCTAACCGCACGGGTATCGTTGTAGAGTTGGGCATATCGTACTTTGTACGGAAGTACCTATTCTGAATGACCATGATCCACGGCATGGGATTTTACTCAACGTAGAGACTATTAAGTTGAATAAAATAATGATTGTATAGAGAGAATGGATTCTCGAATTCTTACATGGCAGCCTCTTTGGGACTATTAAGTATCCGACAGTCCGGCTGGTTCCTACAGATACTGTAAATCTGCCACACGAGCAGGGAGTAGTATCAGCTTATCTTATTTATTGTATATTGTATATTGATGACGGGCGTCCTACTGGGACTCGTCTAATTTATGATTGGCACAATTGATTGATTGGATAGACTAGCCTTGTTTGCACATAGTAAGAACTGAGGAATCCGTATTGCATAATTTTAGGATAACTTGGAACTCACCGTAGCAAGCCGTAGTAGTTGTATGTCCATTTAAGTTGACTTGTTTGTGTACTGTACCTACTCCGTTAATTAACTCAGATGATCAGAACGTCAGGATATGACGGGCCAACTTCTGTCCTTGTTTGGTTGGGAAGTTGGTTCGAAGTGTCGTGATGTTATGTGAATCCCAATAACAAGCAGAGATCTATATATTATATTCTCTTATTACTGGTTCCAATTCCTTATATCGTGCTTCCTTACGGTACTTGCTATCTAGAGGTCTAACCTCTCTAGTTTTGCATGGCCAGATTTGGAGCCGGTTTCCGAGGACTCAGCTTACTTCCACCTCCAAGATGGTCAATACTAAAGGGATGATCGCAGGAGGACTCGAGTGGGTTCCTTACTTCCCTGCTCGTTTTGTTATTTACTTTATACCTTGCCGTTTGGCACCGACATGTTTATCGGATTGTCTTGTACTTACTTTTACATAATTGTAACTAAGTCAGGCTGTAACTAATAAACAATTGTCTATACCTTGCTTCATCATCTAGCTATATTTTGTAAAGCCAGATATCAAGAACATTTTGACTAAGCGTTTGGGATGCCTTACTGCTTTATCTTACATGTTCTCCATTTCTGTTTCGTATTTGAATGATTGAGACAATAGATGTGAAGTGACCATAGTGAGACTTTTATGTAGTATGCACCCCTCGTCTTATTAGACAGCATTGATCATATTATACGGTATTTCTCTACCCGTAGTACGTAGCTGGCTGAGTCATTCCCCTGCTCTCCAGTATTCTGGTTCTGGGATGTGACAAGGTTTTAGTGGTGGCCCATGCAAGTCTGATTTCAGACTTGTGGGGTGTTTTGATTTATATGATGTCACAATCACACATGTTCCCCCTTGATCTCATGATTTGTTGTTCTCAACCCTAGCTTGACATTCCAGTATCCTTCAAATTTATTGATCCTTCATGTCCGGTCATTTGACTGCTCTTTTGTCCCTTTTCTTAGGGGTACTTCGTCTGCATCTGTCAGAACTAGACAGCAACAACAAAGGCAACAAGGGCAACATGACCATGGTAGTCAGCAACAAGGGCCCGTACTACCTCGAGAGACTATCCAAGAAGAAGTGATAGTAGAACCAGCGGCTGGACCGCAGTATCCGGAGGTTCCAACACCGCCAATAGTTCTACCTACCCCTGTGGAAGTGGACACACCATCCTTTTTGGAGATCATGAGAGGGATGATTGTTTGCCATGAAATATAAAAGGACAGAACAATTATCGGAGGACTGGACTTTCATTTTACAATACAAACTCGCTTGTACAAAGAAAGCCTAGGGACGAAAGCCTAGGTACAACAATCTAAGTACAATTATTTATTTTAGATTCTGGGGGGTGACGATAGAGGCTCGGGAAAGCGATGGCAGCTCTGCCTTACTGCTTGGACGATCGGATGCAGCCTTGGCTCTGTAGAAGAACTACTTGGCGTTGGTGAAGAAATGCTCTCCTTTCGATCTCTGTATATTCTCTCTCTGACTCTCTATCTTCGTCTTCTCTCTCCTCTCCCTCTCTTTTTGTAAGGGAATGGCACCCTGCTATTTATAAGAGTGGAGACGTCATTAGGGTTTGCAATGATTGCCCATTCTCAAAAGTCGGCGGCTAAGAATCAATGAATCTGGGCCGCTCATCTTGAATATAATAGATCTGGGCAATTAATATGATTACATCAAATCTTTGTAGGTAATTGATGATGATTGACATAAATCCTCATGATTTGTTATGCCAATCTCGGATTTCCTGCCACGTATCATTGATTTGCTTGATTACAAATGATCTGATTTGATCCCAATATTTTATTAGGATTTGTTGATAGATTTCGGTTAATTTGATGCCACGTGTCCCATTATCATGCCACGTGTCTTATCCGTGAGCCAGTTAGAAAATCTTAGCCGTATGAGGATTGCTCCCCATTGAGCCGCATAAGGCTGGCCATGTGTCAAGGCTGCTTGGGAGTGGCCCTGAACATTTGACCGCATGGTGATGATCTGAGCCGCATGAGCGTAGGTGACCGCATGATGGGTGCTTTCTTCGTGAGCCGCATGGAGATAGTCCTTGTGAGCCGCATGGGGTAGCCTCTGCTTGAGCCGCATGGGGTGGGCTCTGTCTGAGCCGCATGCGACTGTCCACGTGTCAAGGCCGCATGAAGGTTTCTGGATTTCGGGGGATTGTGTCAGAGATCTCCTTCGTTTCCCTAGGAATCTGCCATTATGACGGAGTCATTATTGCACGTCAGAGCTGTCATTTGTCAGAGCTGTTAGCCGTCAAAGGATTTAATACAGTAAGGGACAAAGGGAAGAGCTGTTGCGGGTCACGTGGCACCTCTCTGAGCCGCATAGAACTATTCGAGCTGCATAAACGCTTGAGCCGCATGGATCCCTGAGCCGTATATGCTCTCTCAGCCGCATGGGGATCCTTAGTCGTATAGATCTTTCTTTATTCTTTTCCATGCCTCTACTAGACCCCTTCAAAGTTTTCAATTTACAAAATTGATATACTTTGAATAAGAAACATGGCTATGCATAAACTCTTCTGGCCGCATGTGATGTCCTGGCCGCATGGATGTCTCAGCCGCATGGCCTCCTCAGCCGTATTTAGTCAATCAGTCGCAGGGACTTTCCGGCCGCATAGCTCCTTGCCACGTGTTCTTGTCTTTAATTGCCTTTAATTCGTTTTAGTGCCGTCTTTAGGGGAAATCCCAAGGGTCGGCTCATTAAATCTTTGGATTTTATGTCCTGGGTGAATCTTCTTTATGAGAGAGGGGGCAAAATTCGAGGAGTCCGTTTCGTCTTTCCCTAGGCGGTTATTAGTCTACGTGTCCCCCCTCTTTTTTCCTCCTATAAATAAGAGGATTTTAAGAGAGACAACTTCTTTACTTTCTCCTCAACTTCGAACTTTCCCTACCCCGATTGTTATCCTCTTCTTCGATCACCAATGGCTCCCAAGAAGACCGTTGCGGCGAAGGGAAAGAAGGCGGCATCCTTGTCGACTGCGGCGGCGAAGGGCAAGAAGGCTGCTTCTACTTCGATTATGATCGCTTCTCTGCCAGCCGACGTGCCCGCAGTTCACCATGACGTCCATCCCCTATTACTGGTAAGGACGTTATGTGAGTTAACCCTAACTGCTATGGCTACGTCGCATGTTTTATGTGCGAGCCTTTATCTTCACGTGGCCGCATGTTCGTCCTATGGCCGAGCCGCGAGCCGCCTAAGAATCGCCACTGTGACCGCATACGTGCTTCGCCAGCGAAGCCGCATAAGCTACACTGAGCCGCATAGATTCGCACAAATTTGTCTGTCACGTGGTCCGCACGAACTTATCCGAACTCTGAGGGCCTATGAGAGCACTGCGCATGACCTTCACTGAACGGAGCCGCATAAGTATTCTTCTGAGCTTGAGCCGCATGAGGCTTCATTAAGTTGGAGCCGCATAAGTGTTCTTCTGAGCTTGAGCCGCATGAGGCTTCGTTAAGTTGGAGCCGCATAAGCTCGAAAAACACCCGTCAGTTCTTTTTGTTCGTCTTTTTAACTTATTTTCTTCTGTCTTCTTCTCAGTGAATTTGTCGGTTAATGCTACTGGAGAACTCCTGGTAGGTCGTGCCCAAGCTGCTCTGGGCTATAGGTACGACTATATAGTTAGGCACGTGGCAGACCAGTTTCCTAATGACGAGCCTCCGGCGAGATTGAATGCCCTCAAGAACTAGCCTTTCTATTTTCTCAATGCTATGATAAACTCGGGGAAATTAGAAGGGGAATACTTGATGCCTGCGTTCTTCTTCGGAGACGCCTTGACTGTGAAGAACAGCCAGGTTCTGGATGTGTCAGAGAACTGGAGTTTTGTTTCTAACGGGATGGCGATCCGCATCTCCCAAATGGAGCGTCACTTTCCACTATTTTGGTTCAATTTGCTCCCACTGGACCGGAAGATGGAGGAGTCTTTAACTCCTACCCGAAGTGGGATGTTTGTGGGAGACATCCATTATAACAACATTATGAAGTCAGTGTGTGCGGGCAAGGTGCACACCAGCCGTTCTGTAATGGGATTATCCCCGGGTACTTTCTTGAATGTGCCGGGTCCCAATTTCACGTTTTCTGCAGCCGACACTTTTATGAACCAACTTGCTCGGAAGGGCTTCTATCCCATTGGCCGGTTGACGCTCCCGAGTTGGATACACCCCATTCCCTCATGTACCAATCTGTCTATGTGGATCTTGCGAAAGTATAAGGCCTTTCTGTGTGAGATTGGTCTTTATCATGCTATTCGGGGCACCAGCCATGGCTTGCCCATAAACAAAAGATTATTCATATCTCTGCTGGAGATGTATAACCGCCGTACGGGAACCTTCTATACACCCGTAGGGGAAATGGGGCTTGCGCTCCCTGAAATGCACGCGGTCTCCAAGCTTCCTTGGGGGACGAAGCTTTTGAGGCGTACACTCCCACGAATGAGGAGTTCGAAGAGTTGGAGGGACGGTATCCAGGCTTCGTGGCTATTTATCAAGAGATATTGTGCCACTATAGCACATGTCAGCAGATAGCCAAAAAAGACATCAGCTCGGAAGGGAATGCTCCCCACACCAAGGACTGGGTGTGCTATCTCTTCACGATGGGTGCCTCAGGTCGAGTTACTTCCCGACGTCCTCAATCCCGGGAGGCGGTTCAAACCATGGTGTCGTCGGCCAAAAGAGTGGCCACCACTAGTGACAGATTCGGGAGTAAAACAGACTCTTTTGGTTATTTTTATCAGGATACCCAAGAACTGTCAGAGAAGGCGCTCCTGGCGGGATTCTTGATGGTATGTCTGCGAAATTGTGTAGTCTCGGGAGGAGCTGGTTCTATTGAAAGGATCAGTCGTAATTTCATCCTTCCGGCTGTAAAGTTAGTTTTGCGAGTCAAGCTAGCTCTCCTCCCGGCCATGGTGTGCAGTATACACCGTGGCCTTCGCACTTTCACGTCCAAGGTCATCGTCCGCGATGTGACAAAAGATTTTGAATGGACTGAGCTGCCCTATTATTATCTGATGGGGTGGCTGCTGATGCATTATCTGTCTTTGATGAGACCGGGCTCTGAAGACGGCGTAACTGACAACGATGCTTTTGTCTTCCGTTATCGTAATGAGTTTTGGGAGTGCGAGACCATGCGCGATTGCCGAATGGCGCTGGCGAGGGCAGATATGTGCAACATTTTCGTATTTATCCCTCGTTTTACTGCTGAGGAAATAGAGACTGTACATCTCGATGGTATTGGGCCCCCTCAGCTTTTGGACGGCCAGATGCTCCTATGGCTGTATAACATCCGCCCCGCTCATCTGGTGTATCATAACCGCAATACTGTCTTTCTGGAGCCTTATCTGCCCAGCAGGTTTGCCCGACAGTTTGGATACAACCAGCTTTTTCTAGACAGTCCCAGCTCTCGTCTGGGTTTTGAAGGTAGCCTTCTTGACTACATCAGGGCCTGACACTATTATGATACATTCCATACCCGTACTATTTTCTCGATCCCTGCTATTAAGGCGTCGATAGAGATTTTATATATGGCGGCTCTGTACCATGTCATGGCGAACAAACCCCCTGTCGGTTTTAACCCGGGTGCCAGTTTTATTGTTGGTACCAGCCTGAAAGAGAGGTCCCAGGGGCCAAGATGAGAAAAAGGAAGAATAGAGTTGAAGTGCCAGATTCGGACTCCACTACTGGGGATGATGAGGGCGATGAGCATGATACAGATGATTCTTCTCTTCCGTTTGGAGATGTTGGGGCGGATCAGCCGCCTGTTTTGCCAGATGAGATGGTGGCAGATTAGCCACCCGTTGCACCAGGCCCTGTACGAAAGCGTAGCAGGCAAATTTCTCCTGTTGGCGGTAATCCTCGCTCCCGAAAACTGGCTGTGACCAGACACCGCAAGCTAACTATAAGGGAAAGAGGTAGGAAGTTGACCCCGCATCAAAGGTAAACAAGTCACTACCGGTTCTTTCTTTCTTCTAGCTTTGATTTTAATCATCTTCCTTCCCTCTTGTAGGTGTCAGAAGAAGAGGAATCTCAAGTTGCCGAGGTCGTGACTCGGGATGACGGGGGCTCCGGTGAGACTACCCCTGAAATTGCTGAATTCCATCAAGATGATGCTGATCGAGTTGCCTCTCCCTCTGAGGTGGCTGGGACAGAGGAGCCGGCCGAATTTAACTTGGAGATCGCGGGTGAGGAGACCATGCCAGCTGCGAATGAGCTGCAGCCTTCATGCTCCTCTCCTGGTAAGATAAGCCGAATCTTAACTTGCGAGGATGCCTATCTGCTCTATCATCACATCCTTCGGGTCACGTCGAATGATTGTTGTCATGGACATGCAGGTCCTGTCTCTCCAGTACTGAGGATGGATATTGTTGAGACAGACTCTGCCGAAGGGGCACTGGCGGAAAGGAGCGTACCCCCTCCCCTTCCGGCTCGTCTTGATGGGCCTCCCGCGGGCTCGAGTTCGGCAAGTCAGGTGATGGGACAGCCGGGACAGAGGACGATGGTCCTTGCGTCTTCCTCTGCTCGGGCGGCTCCGAGAGTCGACCTCTCCGCCCTGCTAAGTATCCAGGCTCTTCGGGTGGTAGAGGAAGCGTTAGCCGATATCCGCGCATCGTTCTGCTCGGAATTTGTCCCCTTGGTGGCAAGTTCTAGCACAACTCCTTCGATGTTGTCGGCCACGCTTCCTCTGACGCCATCCTCTACAGAGGTCCTGGACGAAGCATTACAGGACGTGGTCGACAGCTTTTATCGTCACTTAAAAAGTGGGATAGCGGCTGCTGTAGAAAGAGGGTCCTCTTTCGTCTTGGCCCGACAAGACGTCCAGGGTCAAATTGATATCCTTAAGGCCCTTTCCGGTGGGGCAACGGTGGCTGCACTTCTGGAGGCAAAATTGTTGGAGACTGATCAATTGGTGGCCCAGCTTCAGGTACTGGAATAGGATGATCTGCCTACTGCTATAGATCAGGAGCGCGGTTCTCTCACAGCTTCTATAGAGAAGGCAAGGGCTGTTCGTGATAAAACCAGGCCGGCCATACTGAAGGACCTCCGCGATCTGTCTGATCGCTATGATCAATTGAGCCATGAGAGTGAAGATGTTACGGCTCGGGAAGCGACTGCCTTCTGCGGGATCACTGACACGCGGGAGCAGATCCTTGAGCTTCAGAGGAAGTTAACTTTCTTTGAGTCTGAGCTTGAGGCTGCCCGTATCGACAGGGGGCTAATTATCCAGGAGGCTGACAGAGTTAATCAAGCTTCGGCTGACCTGGAAATTACCCTGAAGAAGTTGGAAGACGACTGGCGGGCACTTATGGACTTGGATAATGGGGAGCAGTTGTCCCAGGAGGCTGAGCGCCGAGCTAGACAGCGGCTTGAGCGGAGGACCACCTTAGTAAGAAACCGCCTCCTAGAGTTATGTAATGCCGAACTATAGTCAGCCTTTTTCTCCTTTTGTTTCTGTTTTTCTTTGCTTTTTGGGAGGGACGTGGTCCCCAAAACATGTAATGCTTTTTTTCTTTCAAATAAAGAGTATTTTCCATTCTACCCTTTACCTGTACTGCTTGTTGTGCCTGTGGTATTATGGTGGTGTTTGCCCCGTATGGGGGACTTGTCTGTGGACCTGTTACCCTTGGCATACCTTGGTTTTAGGTACGGATGACAAGTTTCATTGGGGATACCCAGAACGGTTCCACAGTAACGTTGTCGTGGACGTTCCGGGTATCGGAAGAAAGAATGCTATGGAGCAGCTGGGCTCCTGGGGCTTGATGAAAAATGATGGGCCTGTGCTGAGAAATTTTGCACAGGGCATTTGTAGGCCTATTATCTTTCGCGTACCCTGGATTAGGATACGGATAATAGGATAAAAGGGAACCAACATACTTACTCAGAGGTAATGAGGACATGGCAAGTATGAGGGTTTTCTTACCGCAAAATCTTCCTACTCAGAAGTAGTGAGGACATGGCAGGAGTGGACTTAACGGAGGATTTGTGGACCTACTATCCTTGGCGTACTCCGATTGTGGGTACAGATAATAAGTCGAAAGGGAATCAACATACTTACTCAGAGGTAATGAGGACATGACAAGCATGAGGGTTTTCTTCGACGGAGCCTTCCCAGTCAGAGGTAGTGAGGACATGGCAGGAGTGGGCTCAATGAAGGGGGGTACATAGGACGACTCAGAGGTAATGAGGACATGGAATTTCTATATAGGGGGTGATTTGTTTTTGGCAGAATTGAGACGACTCAGAGGTAACACCGACATGGTCCTTTTAAAAATTTGTGGATCTGTTACCCTTTTTGTGCACTGGAGTGCGGGTAGTGAATCATGAGGAAGGGGCTCTTTCAGGAAGAAAGTTCAGAGGTAGGGTTATATATGACCTTCTCCCCAAAAGAGTGATCGGGATATAAGTTCAGGGGTACCAGCGGGTACATAACTCGACAATCCGAGAATTATGGAATCAAAGTGTAAGTTCAGAGGTACCGGCGGGTACATGACTCGATAATCTAGGATTTTTGTGGAAGGAGGACATGAGTTCAATGGTACCAGAGGGTACATGACTCAGCAGTCTAGAATTTTTGTGAATGTGAGTTCAGCGGTACCAGCGGGTACATGACTCGGTGATCTGGAAAATGATAAATGTGAGTTCAGCGGTACCAGCGGGTACATGACTCGGTGATCTAGAAAATGTCGTTTAGACATAATATTTCTTCATGAACTTGCCGTTGACGGGCAACATGAGCAAGTCTCCGTTTTGTTTTGTGAGGCGGTAAGCACCGTTGGAGAATACGGCATCAATAACAAACGAACCTTCCCATTTTGGCTGGAATTTGTCGGCGGTTTTGTGAGTCATGACCATCGGCCTCCGGAATGCCAGAACAAGATCGCCCACTTGGAATGTTCTGATTTTAACCTTCTTGTTGAAGGATTCCGAGATGCGTGCTTGGTATAGTTAGATTCGTTGCTGAGCCAAGAGGCGCTTTTCATCTAAGGCCTCCAACTCTTGTAGCCGGCGACCGTAATTATCGTCCGTCGTCAACTGGTAAATAAGGGCGATACGGAGTGAAGGTATTTGAGTCTCCAATGGGAGGACTGCCTCACTCCCGTACACCAGGGAAAATTGCGTGTTCCCAGTGGCTGTTCGGACTGTAGTACGGTACGCCCATAAGCATTCACCAAGCTTCTCGTTCCAGTCGTGTTTGTTGGAAGACACAAACTTCTTGAAAAGTTTGATGATTGTTTTGTTGAATGCCTCTGCCAGCCCATTTGCTGCCGGATTGTATGGTGTCGAAGCAATATTCTGGATGCGATGCTTGTCGTAGAACCGATAGAAGGCATGGCTTGCGAACTGCGGACCATTATCATGGATGATCCTTCGGGGCAGTCCAAAGCGGTAGATGACGTGATGCTTGAGGAAGCTGATCACGTTTGAAGTTTTAACTTCTGCCAGTAGAATAGCTTCTGCCCATTTGGAGAAGTAATTTGTGATGGCGAGTATGAAACGGTGCCCTCGGGAAGAAGGTGGAGTGATCGGACCGATGATGTCCATTCGCCACGCTTCGAACGGCCAGGACGCCACTGTCGGATGTAGAAATTCGGATGGTTGGTAGATGAAGTCCGCGTGGACTTGGCAGGCTTTGTACTTTCTTGTATAGTCTATCGCATCTGCTACCATCGTGGGACAATAGTATCCCATTCGGCAAAGACGGTCTTGTAATTTACGACCAGGCTGATGGGCCCCGCAGATACCGTCATGAGCTTCGCGTATGGCTTCTGCGTTTGACAGACATGTTTGCCATGAAATGTAAAAGAACAGAACAATTATCGGAGGACTGGACTTTTACTTCACAATACAAACTCGCTTGTACAAAGAATGCCTAGGGACGAAAGCCTAGGTACAACAATCTAAGTATAATTGTTTATTTTAGATTCTGGGGGGTGACGATAGAGGCTCGAAAAAGTGACGACCGCTCTACCTTACTCCTTGGACGATTGGGTGCAGCCTTGGCTCTATAGAAGAACTGCTTGGCGTTGGTAAAGAAATGCTCTCCTTTCTATCTCTGTATATTCTCTCTCTGGCTCTCTGGATCTCTGTGTCTTTTTTTTGCAAAAAAATAAGAGAATCTCCTCCTTCGCAAGGGAATGGCACCTTGCTATTTATAAGAGTGGGGGGGCATCACTAGGGTTTGTAATGATTGTCCATTCTCAAAATTCGGCGGCTAAGGATCAATAAATCTGGGCCGTTCATCTTGAATATAATAGATTTGAGCAATTAATGTGATTGCATCAAATCTTTTGTGGGTAATTAATGATGATTGACATAGATCTGCATGATTTGTCATGCCAATCTCGGATTTCCCGCCACGTGTCATTGATTTGCTTGATTGCAAATGATCTGATTTGATCCCAATATTTTATTAGGATTTTTTGATGGATTTCGATCAATTTGATGCCACGTGTCCCACTATCATGCTACGTGTCTTAACCGCGAGCCACTGAGGAAATCTGAGCCGCATGAGGATTGCTCCCTATTGAGCCGTATAAGGCTGGCTACGTGTCAAGGCTGCTTGGGAGTGGCCCCTGAACATTTGAACCGCATGGTGATAATCGGAGCCGCATGAGCGTAGGCGGCCGCATAATGGGTGGCTTCTCAGTGAGCCGCATAGAGATAGTCCTCGTGAGCCGCATGAGGTAGCCTCTGCTTGAGAGGCATAGGATAGCTTCGGCCTGAGCCGCATGGGATGGTTTCTACCTGAGCCGCATGTGACTGTCCACGTGTCAAGGCCGCATAAAGGTTTCTAGATTTCGGGGGATCATGTCAGAGATTTCCTTCGTTTCCCTAGGAGTCTGCCATTATGACGGAGTCATTATTGTTTCTTTGTATCAGAGATGTCATTTGTCAGAGCTGTCAGCTGTCATTTGTCAGAGGCGTCAGTGAGCCGCATGAAATTTATTTGAGCCGCATAGACGCTTGAGCCGTATGGATCCCTGAGCTGCATGAGCTCTCTGAGCCGCATGGGGCTCCTTGGTCGCATCGATCTTTCTTTATTCTTTTCCATGCTTCTACAAGACCCCCTTCAAAGCTTTCAATTTGTAAAATTGAAATACTTTGAATAAGAAGCATGGCTATGTATAAACTCTTCTGGCCGCATGTGATGCCCTGGCCGCATGGATGTCTCAGCCGCATGACCTCCTCAGCCGCATTGGTCAGTTAGCCGCATGGACTTTCGGGCCGCATAGGCTGTTCTAGCCGCATGTCCTCCTTGCCACATCATCCTGCCATGTGTGGAAATCTTTTGTATTAAATGATGTTGATTTGTCGTCGGTTTTGAAGCCGCTTTTTTGGGCAGGATCCTAATAGTTTGGCCTTCATTTTAGTTGGCTCGCCTCGATAACCGAAGGGTCGGTTTTTATTTTGCACGAGAATCGAAGCGCCCTTCTTTCGTCTATAAATAGGGATGTGTTCATTCGGAGAGACTTCTTTACTTTCTCTTTCGTCTTCAACTTTTGCTAACTTTCTTTCTTTGTCTCGCTTCTCCGATCGCCGGATGATAATGGCCCCCAAGTCTTCCAAGGTCGCCCTTGCTGCTGCGAAGGGAAAGAATGCGGCTTCCTCGTAGGCCACCACGCCAGAAGTGCACCCTGATGTCCATCCTGCTTTTCAGGGTAATGATTGGATGGAAATTTGAATACTTTCGAACCCTAAGAAACCATGGCTCTGTTGCATAATTTATGCACAAGCCTTCATCCTTCGTCTTTATTGAACTGCCCGAGTTTAATCATGATAAAATTGTATGAGCTGCATGACCATCTCATGTCCGAGCTACATAGGGCATGCCCCATGTTTGAGCCGCATGAGAAATATTTGAGCCGCAGGAGCACTTCTGGATTTAAACCGCATGATGCCTCATTTGAACGGGGCCGTATAGGCTCTTGATGAACTGGACCGCATAAAACCTCGCTAAGTCACGCTGCATAAGCACTTCTGCTAAATAGAACCTCATAAGTTCAATCGAACCACATAAGCTATCGGATTAGTGTCACATGGAACCCCCAACTGAATTGGGCCGCTTAAGGCTGTGTTGACCCGAGCCGCATAGGCTCTATTGAAGCCGTGCCACATGAGACCCAACTGAATTTGGTCCGCATAAGACTTCATTAATGCAAGCCGCATAGGCTTGTAGGAGCTTCTTTTTTGAGAAACTTTAAGTGGTTTTGTTTTAACCATCTTTTAATCCTGTTTCTTTTGTCTTTTCTATGAACCTTCCAACCAATCCAGCAGGGGAGCTTTTGGTCGGTTCAGCACAATATGCCGTGGGTGTGCGGCTCGACGACTTAATTCGACATGTGTCGGATCAGCTTCCTACCAATGAGCCTTTGGAGAGGTTGGGCGCCATCAATAACCAGCCTTTCCACTTTCTTTATACTATGATGAATTCAGGGAGACTGGACGGAGAGTATCTGAAACTAGCCTTTCTCTTCGGGGATGCTCTATCCATAAAGAACCCCCGAGTACTGGACATTTCTGAGAGCTAGGACTTTACTATGGACGGGGTGGAGATCCATATTCCCGAGATGGAACGGTATTTCCCCTCTCGTGGTTCAATATGGTGTCTTTGAGCAGGAAAATGGTGGGCTCCCTAACTCCAACCCAATCGGGGATGTTCGTGGGCAACATCCACTATAATAGGAGTATGGGGTCAGCATGTGCGGGTAGGGACTCGGTCAGTCAGCGTATGATGGGACTGATTTTGGGTACCTTCATAAACGTATCTGATCCCAACTTCACTTTTACTCTAGCTGATACCTTCCTGAATCAGCTCGCGCGCAAGGGGTCTTATCCTGTTGGTAGGTTGTCGCTGCCGAACTGGATATACCCCATCCCTACGTGGGTCAACCTTACCTCATGGATCCTGAGGAAGTACGAGGAATTCCTTCGGGAGATTGACCTCTATTATGCCATCCGGGGCACCTGTTACGGGTTACCCATTAACAAGCCGTTGTTCATGGCTCTTTTGGAGATGTATTACCGACGTACGGGGACTTTCTTCGCGCCCGGAGGGGAGTTGGGACTTGCTCTCCATGAAATGCATGTTGTTTCTAAGCTACCGTGGGGGGGCGAGGCCTTTGAAGTATACACCTCGACAAACGAAGAATTTGAGGATCTGGATCGATGATTCTCGGGTTTCGTTGTCGTGTACCAGGAACTGCTATGCCACCACAGTATATGTCACCAAGCGGCTATCAAGAAGAATAATAGTTCAGAAGGGAACGCTCCCCATACAACGTCTTGGGTCGCGTATCTTTTCCAATTAAGTCCCTCTGGTCGGGTTTCTTCTTGAGGTCCTCAATCCCAGGAGGAGATAAGTCACTTGATGTCGACTGCCAAGAGGTCGAGGTCCACCAGAGACAGATTTGGGAGTCGTACTGACTCCTTCAGCTATTTCCACCACGGTACCCGACTGATGTCTGACAAAGCACACTTGGCCGGATTCTTGATGGTGTGGCTACGGAATTGCGTAGTCTCGGAAGGGGAGGGGGGCTGGTTCTATTGAAAAGATCAGCCGCCACTTCATTCTTCCGACCGTAAAGCTAGTCTTCAGAGTCAGACTGGCTCTTCTTCCGGCCATGGTGTATAGCATACACCACAGCCTCCGCGCCTTTTCGTCTAAAGTCATTGCTCGTGAGACGACACTGGAATTTGAGCGGATAGAGCTACCCTACCATTATCTAATGGGGTGGCTATTGATGCATTACCGGTCGTTGATGAAGCCCGGAACAGAGGATGATGTCACTGCTGATGTCGCCTTCCTTTTTCGATACCGTCGTCAGCCTTGGGAATACGACACCATGCCAGCATGTCGGAGGGCGTTGGCGAGAGTTGACGGGCCCGACTTCTTTGTGTCTCTTCCTCAATTTACCGCTAGAGAAGTGAGGGGTGTACATGTTGACGGCATTGAACCTCCCCTCCTCTTATCTAATGAAATTGCTTCTTTGGCTGTGTAGTATTCGCCCAGCGTACCTGGTATATCGTTATCGAAATAACGTATACCTGGAACCTTATTTGCCCAGCAGGTTTTCCCACCCGTTTGGGTATAGTCAGCTGTTCCTTGATTGCCCCAGTGCTTGCATGGGCATTGAAGGCAGCGTCCTCGATTATATCAGGGCTTGGCATTATTACAATGCGGTCCATACCCGAGCCATCTTTTCGGTCCATGATGCTAAGACGTCAGGAGAGATTTTATACATGACGGCCCTCTATCATGTTGCAGCGAGCAAGCCTCCTGTTAACTTTGACATGAGTACCAGCTTTATTGTTGGTACTGGCTTGGCAGAGAAGCCCGAGGGATCCAAGAAGAGGAAGAGAATGGCGAATAGGGTTCCTGTGCCGGACTCGGAGTCCACTACGGTGGGCGAAGAGGATGATGAGCAGGATGCGGATGATTCGTCGCATTCCTCGGACGAGGAGGTGGGGGACCAACCACCTATCGTGCCGAACGAAGATGTGGACGATCAACCACCTGCTGTGCCTGGTCCTTCGCGCAAACGGAGCAGGCGTATGTCTACTGATGATGGCAGAACCTACTCCACGAAGTGGGCTGCGGTAAGACGTCACAGGCTGTTTATTGATGATGCTGACGCTGTTTCTGAGGTGATTTGAATTTCAACTATCTTTTCCTTTTTTTCTAAACTATGGCCTAATCATTTTTTCTTTTGCTCTTTGTAGGCGTCAGACGAGTCTGCTTCTCGGGACCCGATTGCCGAGTTCGATCCGATCCTGTCCAATTTGGTCAATGATGTATGCACCACTATCATCTCTGCTGGGGTTCTTCCGGAGGCGGCCGAGGAGTCTCACCTTGCTGAGACCTCAACCCATGGGGACGGGGGCTCTACTTGTCACGCCCCAGAACCAGAATACTGGAGAGCGGGGGCGAACATAGCCAGCTACGTATATTGAAATGAAGTCCATCTCGCTATACGGTCACGGCTGTCTAGATATGAGGGTTTACTACAAGCCAACAGTCTCTTAAGGTCAAGCCTATTGTCTCAATCTCAAGCAAGTAATATAATTACAAGATGTTTGACCACCAAATATACAATAAAAGGCGTCCCAAATATTACATATCAGCTGATCATTAAGCTAGTCGTACAAAATGCTAGGACTAGCAAGAGTTAAGTCAAACATGATCAACCCTAGGATTTGTTAATCATGTTTACAGCCCGTAGGCAGACAGTAAGTAAAAGTGCATCGAGCTAACAGGTGCTCGTCGGCTAAACGCCTCAAAAGAATAACTTTACAATAGAGTCAGCGAAACAAAATAGAAAACCCACTCGTAGCCCGGGTTCCTTCTAGTCGCCACCATCGGACGGGAGGTTCGAAAGATCCTCGGAAGCTGCTCCGAAATCTGGCCACACAAAACCAGCTGGGTCAAACCCCAGAAAGAGCAAGTGCCACAAAGGAGGCCACAAAATAAGAACAAAAGCCAGCATATCAGAAACATAAGAAAAGAAATGGAAGAAGGTACAAGTAATAAAGAGTGTAACAGGACAATAAACGACTAGTGACGTGGGACCATTCCGGGAGCCAGGTTACAACCCTTAGACCAGACAAGGACCGAGGTTGTAACCATTCGCCTGAATAGCACTCTGTCTCTACCCATTTATTGTTAGAGATAAGTAAAACAAGCATGTACAAGAGTAGCCAGGTACAGCGACTAGACAAGACTTAGACAAGGCTGGACTCCATCCATTCACAAGCGGCCAAGCAATTACTACGGCTTATTACTTAACTAACTAGGGTTATCACAAGCCTTAATTACTATCAAGATGCAATAAGAATTTCCCAGTCCCAAGCCCTGCAGACCATCCAGTTATCCTTCCGCGGGTTGAGAGTATGGTTGGGTACATCGCCCCGGAGACGATATACCCTTAGGTGACTTAGAGGGTGCAACACATGACAGTGCGCTGGAAATGTGCTCTACTCGTCGGCAAGCTACAAGTCCAATTAAGAGCGCCCAGATAACGAGATTGCCTGTAACTGGAAATTCTCTATGAACTATAGTTTGATCTAGTTATTAGCCTAATCCGTATTAATTATGAATCCCTGACCGTGGGAACCAGGGAGTCACGTCCTAGACATGATGCAAGACAAGACAAGTGGATTACACAAGCAAGCAAGCAGGAACACCCACGGTGTGAAGTTGATTATACGAGTTAAATTAGCCGTCACAACAGTATCAAGATAAATCATGTCAGGGTACTTGTCAGGAGTGCGCCACGACGGGCCACTATCATGTCAGGTTGGTCATGTCAGGAGTGCACCACTACGGGTCACTGTCGTGTTATGCTAGTTCCTTATCATACCATGCCATGTACAATAATCATTCCAAACATATTAAGTAAAATCAAGTTCATGACAAAAGGCGTAAAATATCTAGTACAATATCAATATACAGGGCTATAGAAGAGCCAAGCTTAAAGAAATAAAACCAAAACTCCAAGAGACAATGGTTTGCGTAAGGGGTCAGGGGTTGGATTGCGCAGGGTGTCAGCTGCGCAGGGTGCCAAGTGCGCAGGGGCAGATGGCGCATGGGTCAAGTGCGCAGGAGTCAAGTGCGCAGGGGGCCAACTGCGCAGGCAATGGATGGCGCAGGACGCAGACTGCGCAGGCTTAGACTGCGCAGGCAATGGATGGCACAGGATGCAGGTTGCGCAGGTGTCAAGCGAGCAGGAGCCGATGGCGCAGGGTTGGTTGCGCAATCGGGCAGCGGCCAGGCTACGCAGTCAGCGACCAACGCTAAAGAGCGCGACGCGGGTAGGCTGCACGGTTCAGTGTTGCGCTAAAGAGCGCAGACTGTAGATCTTCTTCTCCAGGCCGAGAGGAACATCAAGAACACCCAAAATTCAATCTTTCATATCTTAGTCAAATCAAAGCCAAATCTAGATTTTCAAAGTTCTAACTTGAGTAAAATTGAATTCTCTTCCACATGGAAGCATCAAAACCCACAAAAATCCAACCAAAATAGATCAAAACCATGTAAATCCAAAAATAGTTAAAACCTAGATCTAGAAAAATGGAGACTCTAAATCACAAAATATCAAGTTCTAATGTTCATCTACATGGCCTAATCTAGCTAATAGGCAAATAAAAAGTGGTGCTTATTTGGTGGCAAGTTGCACTTGCCTATGGTGTTTGGTGTTGTGTAGAGGAAGGAAGAAGAAGGAGATGGAGAAAATAAATGAAAGAGTTATGAGGAGAGAGAAAAGGTTGGTAGGGTTTTAATGAGGGTGGTTGTGTTGTGTTGAGGGTGGAGCATAGGCTAAGGTGTTCCATGCATATTAAACCAAACTAAACCAAACCAAACTAAACCAATTCTCCTTCATAAAATAAAACCAAGTCATGCCAAAACCCGTTTTACTAGAAAACCAAAATCTGCAAGTCGAGCGAAAATATAATTACAGGCCAAACTTTGAGAAAATAAAATACAGGTCCAAGATACATACAGGCTTGATCAAAAATACGTATTCACAATATGGGTGTTACAACTCTACCCACCTTAAAAGAATTCCGTCCTCAAAATTTAATTAAGAGGCTAGAGAGACAAGGACAAGCTATATTTATCACAGGCAAGCTATAACTAGGCAAGCAATCAGACAATCATACATGCAAGCAAGGGATAGAAAACATAAGGCATAAGGAAGACATTATACCTTACGAGTCAAACATGTAGGGATATCGCGATCAGATATCATCCTCATGCTCCCACGTTGACTCACCTAGAGAGTGATGAGCCCAAGCAACACGGACTAAACTAATAGTCTTGTTCTTGAGTATCTTCTCTCTCCGGTCCAATATAGACACGGGCCTCTCCTCATACGAAAGGTTGGTACCAACAACCAGTTCCGAATGGTCCAGGATATGGCTCGTGTCCGGGACGTACCGTCGTAATTGGGACACATGGAATACATCATGCACCTCACTTAGCGACGGCAGAAGAGCAAGACGATAGGATACATCTCCTACTCGCTCCAGGATATCGAACGACCCTATATACCTAGGACTAAGCTTTTCCCGTACGCCAAAGCGAATAATGCCGCGGTTAGACGAGATCCTAAGGAATACATGGTCGCCGATAGCAAACTCCAAGGGTCGCCGATGAGCATCGGCCCAATGGCGCTGGCGATCTTGGGCAACTCGAAGTCGATCTCTGATCCTTCTGACTACTTCAACTGTCTGGGCAATCATTTCTGGACCGAGCATCTGTCTCTCTCCAACATCATTCCATGCTAGCGGGGATCTGCACTTCTTTCCATACAGAGCCTCGAATGGTGCCATCTGGATGCTGGCCTGGAAGTTATTGTTGTACGAGAATTCTACGAGATGCAGGTGATCCTCCCACGAACCACCGAAGTCAAGTGTGCAAGACCTCAACATGTCTTCAAGAGTCTGGATTGTGCGCTCTGACTGGCCATCTGTTTGCGGATGATAAGCTGAGCTAAACTGGAGACGAGTTCCCAAACTCTCTTGCAAGCTACGCCAAAAGTGTGATGAAAACCTTGAATCTCGGTCTGAGGTGATACTGACGGGCACACCGTGAAGCCTGACAATCTGCCTGAGGTACATCTCTGCTAGCTGAGCCGTAGACTGCCCAACTCTGAATGGGAGAAAATGAGCCACCTTCGTGAGTCGGTCAACTATAACCCAAATAGCATCTCTACCAGCTGGGGATCTAGGCAATCCAGTCACAAAATCTATGGTCACATGCTCCCACTTCTATTCTGGAATCGACAAGGGCTGAAGAAGTCCAGCGGGCCTCTGATGTTCAGCTTTAACCTGCTGGCAAACCAAACACCGAGAGACAAACTGGGCTATCTCCCTCTTCATGCCATTCCACCAGAAGTGCTGACGGATATCACGGTACATCTTCGTGCCACCCGGATGAATAGAATACTGCGAACTGTGAGCTTCTGCCATGACTTCCAGTCTGATATCTCCACTGGGTACACAAAGCCGAGAGCCGTGTCGAAGTGTACCATCTTCATGAATGCACAACTCTAGCCTTCTTCCTGCCTCACACTCTGCTCTGAGCCACTGAAGCTTGGAATCTGTAGACTGCGCCATCCGGATCCTCTCAACTATGCTGGACTGAACTTGTAGGCTGGCCATCAACGCCACGTTGGTAGGAAGAACCACTTCAATTCCCATCTTCTGAAAATCTGCCAATAACTCTGGTTGCGCCGTTAGGAAATAAACTTCGGCTCTCCGGCTCAACGCATCTGCTACAACGTTGGCCTTCCCTGGGTGATACTGCAAATCCATATCGTAGTCCACCAATAGCCCAAGCCATCTCCTCTGCCGCATATTAAGGTCTTTCTGGGTGAAAACATACTTCAGGCTCTTGTGATCAGTAAATATCTCCACTCTATCTCCGTACAAGTAGTGCCGCCAAAGCTTAAGTACAAACACCACTACTGCTAGCTCCAAGTCGTGGGTCGGGTAATTCTTCTCATGGTTACGAAGTTGGCATGATGCATAAGATATTACTTTCCCATGCTGCATCAAGACACATTCCAATCCTCTGCCTGAAGCATCGTAATAAACTGTGAATCCTCCGGTCCCATCTGGAAGTGTGAGAATGGGAGCCGTTATCAAACCTTGCTTCAACTTCTCAAATGATTCCTGACACTCTGCTGTCCAAACAAATGGCACATCCTTACGAATCAACTGGGTCATTGGTGCTGAAATCCTTGTAAAATCTGAAACGAATCGACGGTAGTAGCCGGCCAATACAAGGAAGCTGCGAACTTCTGCCACTGAGCTGGGTACTGGCCATGACTCGATAGCCACAATCTTCTGGGGATCCACTTCCACTCCTCCTCGAGTAATGATGTGACCCAAGTACGAAATGCGATCGAGCCAGAACTCGCATTTACTGAACTTGGCGTACAACTGGTGCTCCCTAAGCGTCTGAAGGACGATTCTGAGATGCTGCTCATGCTCTGCTTCGCTTTTACTGTAGACAAAGATATCATCTAGGAACATGATCACGAACTGATCCAGGTAAGGCATAAAAATACGATTTATGAGGTCCATGAATACTGCTGGCACAGTGGTTGCTCCAAAGGGCATAACAAGGAACTCCCAATGTCCATACCTCGATCGAAAAGCTGTCTTCGGGATGTCCTGCTCTCTGACTCTGATCTGGTGGTATCCTGACCGCAAGTCTATCTTTGAAAACACTGAAGCCCCTCTGAGTTGATCAAACAAGTCATCTATCCTCGGGAGAGGGCATCTGTTCTTGATTGTCACTGAGTTCAAGGTACGATAATCTACACATAACCTGGACGTAACATCCTTCTTTTTCACAAGAAGCATCGGGGCTCCCCAAGGCGATCCACTTGCACGAATGAATCCCTTGGTCCTGAGTTTTTCAATCATCTTGTACAAAATCTCCAACTCTGAAGGCACCATTCTGTAGACTCTCTCTGATACTGGTGCTGTCTCGGGAATTAAGTCTATAGTGAAGTCGATCTCCCGCTCTGGCGGTATCCCTGGAAGTTCCTCTGGGAAGACATCTGGGAACTCTTCAACAATCCTAGGTAACTGCACTGCTGCTACTGCCATCCGCAATACTGGAGAAGATGGCTCCACTGCTCCTCTGGAAAATGAGAACTCTGGCTCGCCTGGAATACTGAAAATAACTCTGCCAACATGGCAGTCTATCCTAGCATACTGGTTCCTCAGCTAATCCATGCCTAAGAATACATCATAGTCTGCCATAGGGAATTCTATAAATCTAGCGGGGAACTCTCTACCGCTAACTACGATCCGACACGAGGAATATACTCGATCTACCCCCACAAGACCATTACCAGTAAGTATATTGAGCCTCACTGATAATGACTCGGGCTCCAATCCTATCCGTGTCGCGAATCGTGCAGACATGAATGAATACGATACACCAGAATCAAATAATACTGAAGCTGGAAAGGAGTTGACGAGAATAGTACCTGCCACTACCTCACTTGGTGTAACTTCTTCTTTCATAGCCATCATTATGGCCTGACCTCTAGCTGCGGGTCCCCTCTGCTGGAAACCTCTCTGTCTGCTCTGCACTGGAGCCTGGGCATACTGCTGTTGGAATGCCTGGGCCTGAGGCAACAACGGCCTTGGGTACTGCTGCTGCTGCTGCATGGGTGCTGGTCCCTAACCGATGGACTGGTTAGGTTGGAAGAGGAAGAACTACCCCTATTCGGGCAGGCTCCTATCTTGTGATCTGCCGCTCCACAAGCTAGGCACAATCCTTGCGCCCTACGACAATCTGCCACAACATGGCTTGGCTTCCCGCAATGAGAACATCCCATCGCGGAAGTCTGCTTCTGCTTCTGCTGCTGCGGGTACGTCGGGGACGAATGCTGAACCGACGTCACTGAGGTCGCCCGCCTCGGAGTTCTAATGGTCAAACCCCTAGCTGTCGGGGCTGGAGCTGATGACTGGTGCATCTGACTGTGGGACCGCTTTCTACCTCCGGTCCTATCCATGATCTGCTGGGAGGTGTACTCAAGCCTCCTAGCTGCCCTCAATACTGCATCGAACGTCTGGTGCTTGAACTGTTCAACCGCCAACAAGATCTCCAAATGCAGTCCCTGCTGGAACCGCTGGGTCCTATCAAACTCGGTCGCCACCAAGGTAGGGGTAAACCTACTGAGTCTAGAAAACTCAGATGCATAACTGTCGACTATTCTGCCTCCTTGCTTTAAGTTGGTAAATCTGGTCTGCAGGTCGTACCGAGCCACAGTATGAAAATACTTCGTCTAGAATCTTTCTCTAAATACTGCCCAAGCAATGGGTACCACTAATCCCATGGCTTGTGCTGCCCACCAACTGCGAGCTAAGTCCAACAACTACAGGCGTACCACTGCCACCTTCTCATTCTCAGGTATCCTAGATGCTTCCAGAACCACCTCGGTATCCTGAAGCCAAGCGTTCGCGGCAATCGTATCTTCGCTGCCGTCGAAGAATGGAGGGTTCAAGCGCTTGAAGCTGTTGGCCGTGCTGTTCCCTGGATGACCGCCTCTGGTCAAAGCATCTGCCACAGTCTGGTGCAAGGCGTCTCCTCGACGATCCTGGGAAGCTATCAAAGTCCTGATGAGCCCTACCAAAGTGCCATCATCCGGCTCGACAGGCTGAACGGGCTGAACTGGGGGCTCTCCTCCAGGAGGTATAACTCGAGAGGTAACTCCAGAATGCTGGGCTTGATCTCCAGGTTGCTGCTGGTCCACGGGAGGTGCTCCACCTTGCTGATCGACGTGGTCAGGTACAGTGCCGCTGAAGAAGACGACACAGGGAAAAACAATAAGGAAGGACCAGGACAGATCAACGATACAAGCACATGATCAAGGCAAGAATCCAGAGATTCAGAGGATATGAACGGAGAACAAGGACGAGTATTGATTAAGACATCTATCGGTAAACCCTCACATTTCTTGATTGTCAAGACCCGCATGGGCCACCACTTATACCATATCACGTCCCAGAACCAGAACACTGGAGAGCGGAAGCGAACATAGCCAGCTACGTATATTGAAATGAAGTCCATCTCGCTATACGGTCACGGCTGTCTAGATATGAGGGTTTACTACAAGCCAACAGTCTCTTAAGGTCAAGTCTATTGTCTCAGTCTCAAGCAAGTAATATAATTAAAAGATATTTGACCACCAAATATACAATAAAAACCGTCCCAAATATTAAATATCAGCTGATCATGAAGCTAGTCGTACAAAATGCTAGGACTAGCAAGAGTTAAGTTATACATGATCAACCCTAGGATTTGTTAATCATGTTTACAGCCCGCAGGCAGACAGTAAGTAAAAGTGCATCGAGCTAACAGGTGCTCGTCGGCTAAACGTCTCAAAAGAATAACTTTACAATAGAGTGAGCGAAACAAATTAGAAAACCCACTCGTAGCCCGGGTTTCTTCTAGTCGCCACCATCGGGCTGGAGGTTCGGAAGATCCTCGGGAGCTGCTCCGAAATCTGGCCACACAAAACCAGCTGGATCAAACCCCAAAAAGAGCAAGTGCCACAAAGGAGGCCACAAAATAAGAACAAAAGCCAGCATATCAGAAACATAAGAAAAGAAATAGAAGAAGGTACAAGTAATAAAGACTGTAACAGGACAATAAACGACTAGTAATGTGGGACCATTCCGGGAGCCAGGTTACAACCCTTAAACCAGACAAGGACCAAGGTTGTAACCATTCGCCTGAACAGCACTCTGTCTCTACCCATTTATTGTTAGAGATAAGTAAAATAAGCATGTACAAGAGTAGCCAGGTACAGGGACTAGACAAGACTTAGACAAGGCTGGACTCCATTCGCAAGCGGCCAAGCAATTACTACGGCTTACTACTTAACTAACTAGGGTTATCACAAGCCTTAATTACTATCCAGATGCAATGAGAATTTCCTAGTCCCAAGCCCTACAGACCATCCAGTTATCCTTTCGCGGGTTGAGAGTATGGTTGGGTACATTGCCCCGGAGACGATTAGGTGACTTAGAGGGTGCAACACATGACAGTGCGCTGGAAATGTGCTCTACTCGTCGGCAAGCTACAAATCCAATTAAGAGCGCCCTGATAACGAGATTGCCTGTGACTGGAAATTCTCCATAAACTATAGTTTGATCTAGTCATTAGCCTAATCCATATTCAGTATGAATCCCTGACCGTGGGAACCAGGGAGTCACGTCCTAGACATGATGCAAGACAAGACAAGTGGATTACACAAGCAAGCAAGCAGGAACACCCACGGTGTCAAGTTGATTATACGAGTCAAGTTAGCCGTCGCAACAGCATCAAGATAAATCATGTCAGGGTACTTGTCAGGAGTGCGCCACGACGGGCCACTATCATGTCAGGTTGGTCATGTCAGGAGTGCACCACTACGGGTCACTGTAGTGTTATGCTAGTTCCTTGTCATACCATGCCATGTATAATAGTCATTCCAAACATATTAAGTAAAATCAAGTTCATGACAAAAGGCGTAAAATATCTAGTACAATATCAATATACAGGGCTATAGAAGACCCAAGCTTAAAGAAATAAAACCAAAACTCTAAGAGCCAATAGTTTGCGCAAGGGGTCAGGGGTTGGATTGCGCAGGATGTCAGCTGCGCAGGGTGCCAAGTGCACAGGGACACAGGGCGCAGGGGCAGATGGCGCATGGGTCAAGTGCGCAGGAGTCAAGTGCGCAGGGGGCCAACTGCGCAGGCAATGGATGGCGCAGGACGCAGACTGCGCAGGGTTAGACTGTGCAGGCAATGGATGGCGCAGGATATAGGTTGCGCAGGGGTCAAGCGCGCAGGAGCCGATGGCGCAGGGTTGGTTGTGCAATCGGGCAGCGGCCAGGCTGCACAGTCAGCGACCAACGCTAAAGAGCACGGCGCGGGTAGGCTGCGCGGTTCAGTGCTGCGCTAAAGAGCGCAAAATGTAGATCTTCTTCTCCAGGCCGAGAGGAACATCAAGAACACCCAAAATTCAATCTTTCATATCTTAGTCAAATCAAAGCAAAATCTAGATTTTCAAAGTTCTAACTTGAGTAAAATTGAATTCTCTTCCACATGGAAGCATCAAAACCCACAAAAATCTAACCAAAATAGAACAAAACCATGTAAATCCAAAAATAGTTAAAACCTAGATCTAGAATAATGGAGACTCCAAATCATAAAATGTCAAGTTCTAATGTTCATCTCCATGGCCTAATCTAGCTAATGGACAAATAAAAAGTGGTGCTTATTTGGTGGCAAGGTGCACTTGCCTATGGTGTTTGGTGTTGTGTAGAGGAAGGAAGAAGAAGGAGATGGAGAAAATAAATGAAAGAGTTATGAGGAGAAAGAAAAGGTTGGTAGGGTTTTAATGAGGGTGGTTGTGTTGTGTCGAGGGTGGAGCATAGACTAAGGTGTTCCATGCATATTAAACCAAACTAAACCAAACCAAACTAAATCAATTCTCCTTCACAAAATAAAACCAAGTCATGCCAAAACCCGTTTTACTAGAAAACCAAAATCTGCAAGTCGAGCCAAAATACAATTACAGGCCAGAATCTGAGAAAATAAAATACAGGTCCAAGATACATGCAGGCTTGATCAAAAATACGTATTCAGAATATGGGTGTTACAACTCTACCCACCTTAAAAGAATTCCGTCCTCGAAATTTAATTAAGAGGCTAGAGAGACAAGGACAAGCTATATTAATCACAGGCAAGCTATAACCAGGCAAGCAATCAGATAATCATACATGCAAGCAAGGAATGGAAAACATAAGGCATAAGGAAGACATTATACCTTACGAGTCAAACAGGTAGGGATATCGCGATCGGATATCATCCTCACGCTCCCACGTTGACTCACCTAGAGAGTGATGACCCCAAGCAACACGGACTAAACTAATAGTCTTATTCTTGAGTATTTTCTCTCTCCGGTCCAATATAGACACGGGCCTCTCCTCATACGAAAGGTTGGTACCAACAACCAGTTCCGAATGGTCCAGGATATGGCTCGGGTCTGGGACGTACCATCGTAATTGGGACACATGGAATACATCATGCACCTCACTTAGCGACGGCGGAAGAGCAAGACGATAGGATATATCTTACTCGCCCCAGGATATCGAACGGCCCTATATACCTAGGACTAAGCTTTCCCCGTACGCCAAAGCGAATGACGCCGCGGTTAGGCGAGATCCTAAGGAATACATGGTCGTCGATAGCAAACTCCAAGGGTCGCCGATGAGCATCGGCCCAAAGGGGCTGGTGATCTTGGGCAACTCGAAGTCGATCTCTGATCCTTCTAACTACTTCAACTGTCTGGGCAATCATTTCTGGACAGAGCATCTGCCTCTCTCCAATATCATTCCATGCTAGTGGGGATCTGCACTTCCTTCCGTACAGAGCCTCGAATGGTACCATCTGGATGCTGGCCTGGAAGCTATTGTTGTACGAGAATTCTACGAGATACAGGTGATCCTCCCACGAACCATCGAAGTCAAGTGTGCAAGACCTCAACATGTCTTCAAGAGTCTGGATTGTGCGCTCTGACTGGCCATCTATTTGCGGATGATAAGCTGAGCTAAACTGGAGACGAGTTCCCAAACTCTCTTGCAAGCTACGCCAAAAGTGTGATATAAACCTTAAATCTCGGTCCGAGGTGATACTAACGGGCACAACGTGAAGCCTGACAATCTGCATGAGGTACATCTTTGCTAGCTGAGCCATAGACTGCCCAACTATGAATGGGAGAAAATAAGCCACCTTCGTAAGCCGGTCAACTATAACCCAAATAGCATCTCTACCAGCTGGGGATCTAGGCAATCCAGTCACAAAATCTATGGTCACATGCTCCCACTTCCATTCTGGAATCGGCAAGGATTGAAGAAGTCCAGCGGGCCTCTGATGTTCAGCTTTAACCTGCTGGCAAACCAAACACCGAGAGACAAACCGGACTATCTTCCTCTTCATGCCATTCCACCAGAAGTACTGACGGATATTATGGTACATCTTCGTGCCACCCGGATGAATAGAATACTACGAACTGTAAGCTTCTGCTATGACTTCCTGTCTGATATCTCCACTGGGTACACAAAGATGAGAGCCGTGTCGAAGTGTACCATCTTCATAAATGCACAACTCTGGCCTTCTTTCTGCCTCACACTCTGCTCTGAGCCACTGAAGCCTGGAATCTTTAGACTGCGCCATCCGGATCCTCTCAACTATGCTGGACTCTACCGGAGGGGATTTGATAGAAGCACGTATGCCTCCTTCTTTTCCAACCTATATTGAGGGGACTCCAGCTGGGTCGAGTTCGGGAGCCCAAGTGGCAGTACAGCTGGGGCAAGAGACGATGCTTCCTGCGCCCTTCTCTTCGAATATGGTTTCGGGGGTTAACCTTTCCGCCCTACCAAGTATCCAAGCTCTTCGGGCGGTGGAAGAGGAGCTAGCCGCCATTCATGCATCTTTTCGTACAGAATTTATTTCTCTAGTGGCGAGGATGGAAAGTTCTGATATTATTCCTTCGGTACTGCCTGCCACACTCCCTTTGACGCCGTCCTCTATAGAAGTTTTGGATGAAGTATCCCAGGATGTGGTTGACAGCTTTTACCGCCACCTGAAGATAGGGATTGAGGCAGCTGTAGAGAGAGGGACTCCCTTTGCTATGGCCCGTCAATGCGTCGGTGGCCAAATTAATTTCCTTAGAACACTCCCCGGTGGGGCGGGACTAGCTGTGCTTCTGGAGCCTAAGCTACTAGAGGCTGATCGTCTTGTGGCCCAGTTTCGCGTACTACGGTAAGCTGATCTATCAGTAGCAATAGATCAAGAGCGTACTTTCCTCACAACCGAGGTCGAGAAGGTGAGGCTTGTTCGGGAATCGATCAAGCCGACTATATTGAAGGACCGCCGTGATCTGACTCAGTTGTACGATCAATGGAGCCGTCGGACTGAAGATTTCGTGGCTCGGAAAGCGACTGCCTCCTGCGGGGTAACTGATACCCGGGAGCAGATTCTCGAGCTCCAGATAAAACTAGCCTTCCTGGAGTCCGAGCTCGAAGTCGCCCGTACTGAGAAGGGGGTCGCTATCCAAGAGGCTGACAGATTTATTAGAGCTTCTGCCAATCTGGAACTTGCCCTGAAAATGATGGAGAATGACTGGCAGGCATATATGTACTTGAATGATGCGGAGCAGTTGTCCCAGGAGGCTGAGTGCCGAGCTAGACAGAGGCTTGAATGGGGTACTGCCTTGGTGAGAAACTGCCTCTTGGAATTGTGTAATGCCGAACTATAGTCGGCCTTTCCTTCTTTTATTTCTGTTCTCTTTTTCTTTTTTGACATGGACGTGGTCCCAAAATATGTAATGCTTTTTCGTCTTTCAAATAAAGAGTACTTTCCATTCTACCCTTCATTTGTATTGCTTGTTGTGCCTGTGGTATTATGGTAGTATTTGCCCCGCATGGGGGACTTGTCTGTGGACCTGTTACTATGGCATACCTCGGTTTTAGGTACGGATAACAAGTTTGATTAGGGATACCTAGAACGGTTCCACAATAAGGTTATCGTGGACGTTCCGAGTATCGAAAAAAAGAATGCCATGGAGCAGCTAGGCTCCCGGGGCATGATGAGACATGATGGGCCTGTGTTGAGAAGCTTAGCACAGTACATTTTATGGGCCTATTATCCTTGGTGTACCCTGGGTTAGGATACGGATAATAGGATGTAATAGAACCAACATACTTACTCAGAGGTAATGAGGACATGACAAGCACGAGGGTTTTCTTACCGCAGAATCTTCCTACTAAGAGGTGATAAGGACATGGCAAGAGTGGACTCAACGGAGGATATTTGTGGACCTACTATTCTTGGCATACTTCGGTTGTGGGTACAGATAATAAGTCGAAAGGGAATTAACATACTTACTCAGAGGTAATGAGGACATGGCAAGCATGAGGGTTTCTTCGACGGAGCCTTCCCACTCAGAGGTAATGAGGACCTGGCAGGAGTGGGATCAATGAAGGGGGGTACATAGGACGACTCAGTGGTAATGAGGACATGGAAGTTCTATGTAGAGGGGTGATTTGTTTTTGGCGGAATTGAGACGACTCAGAGGTAACATCGACATGGTCATTTTAGAAATTTGTGGATCTGTTACCCTTTTTATGCACTGGGAGTACGGGTAGTGGATCATGAGGAAGGAGCTCCTTCAGGAAGAAAGTTCAGAGGTATGGTCATACATAACTTTCCCCTAAAAGAGTGACCGAGATGTCAGTTCAGGGGTACCAGCGGATACATAACTCGACAATCCAGGAATTTTAGAATCAAAGTGTAAGTTCAGAGGTACCAGCGGGTACATGACTCGATAGTCTAGGATTTCGGTAGAAGAAGGACGTGAGTTCAGCGATACGAGAGGGTACATGACTCAGCAATCTAGGATTTCTGTGAATGTGAGTTCAGCGGTACCAGCGGGTACATGACTCAGCAATCAAGGATTTTTGTGAATGTGAGTTCAGCGGTACCAACGGGTACATAACTCGATGATCTGGAATATTGTGAAAGTGAGTTCAGCGGTACCAATGGGTACATGACTCGATGATCTGAAAAATGTTGTTTAGACATAGTATTTCTTCAGGAACTTGCCATTGACGGGAAACATGAGCAAGTCTCCGTTTTGTTTTGCGAGGCGGTAGGCACCGTTAGAGAATACAGCCTCATTGATAAACGTCCCTTCCCATTTCGGCTGGAATTTGTCGGCTGTTTTGTGAGTCATGACCATCGGCCTCCGGACTGCCAGAACGAGATTGCCCACTTGGAATGTTCTGATTTTAACCTTCTTGTTGAAGGCTCCGGAATGCGTGCTTGGTATAGCTCGATTCGTTGCTGAACCAAGAGGCATTTTTCATCTAAGGCCTCCAACTCTTGTAGCCGACGACGGTAGTTATCGTCTGTCATCAATTGGTAAGTAAGGGCGACGCGGAGTGAGGGTATTTGAGTCTCCAATGAGAGGACTGCCTCACTCCCATACACCAGGGAAAATGGCATGTTCCCAGCGGCCGTTCAGACTGTAGTACGGTACGTCCATAAGTATTTACCAAGCTTCTCATTCCAGTCGCATTTATTGGAAGACACAAACTTCTTTAGAAGTTTGATGATTGTTTTGTTGAATGCCTCTGCCAACCCATTTGCTGCCAGATTGTATGGTGTCGAAGCAATATTCTGGATACGATGCTTATCGCAGAACCGATAGAAGGCGTGGCTTGTAAACTGCGGACTATTATCGTGGATGATCCTTCGGGGCAGTCCAAAGCGATAGATGATATGATGCTTGAGGAAGCTGATCACGTTTGAAGTCTTTACTTATGCGAGCGGAACAGCTTCCGCCCATTTGGAGAAGTAATCCGTGATCATGAGTATGAAGCGATGTCCTCGGGAGGAAGGTGGAGTAATCGGACCGATGATGTCCATTCTCCATGCTTCGAATGGCCAGGACGCCACTGTCGAATGTAGAAACTCGGATGGTTGGTGGATGAAGTCAGCATGGACTTGGCAGCCTTTACATTATCTTGCATAGTCTATCGTATCTGTTACCATCGTGGGCCAGTAGTAGCCCATTCGGTGAAGTCGATCTTGCAATTTAGGGCCAGGCTGATGGGCCCCGCAGACACCGTCATGAGCTTCGCGTACGGCTTCTTTGGCCTATCGTAGGATCGACGATACAGTATTTTCATCTCTGTATTGTAGAAGAATCTGAGAGAACGCCTTCTGATGGAAGTTGCTTCCTTTGGGTTCTCGGGCAGGATGTCGTAGACTACGAAGTCTATGAATGGTTGTCTCCAGTCCGGCACTTTGTCGATCGTTTGAGCGGAATAACTTGCCACGACTTGAATGTTGTTCTTGGGATAGACCAGTTCATGGCCTATCACGTCAACCGAATGATGAGTATGGTTTGGAACTGCTAGGGAAGCGACGAGGCCTACTAGGGCATCGGCTTCGATGTTTTAGAGTCTGGGAACATGTTCGATGAAGAATCCCTCAAATGATGAAATAATGTTGATCGCTATTTGGTGATATGGGATCATGTCTTCGTGGCGGACTTCGTACGAGCTCCGGATGTGATTGACGATTAACAGCGAATCGTCGTATGCTTCAAGATATTCTACCCCCAACTCTTTTACAAGTTGGAGGCCGATGACCAAAGCGTTGTACTCGGCCACATTGTTAGAGCAAGGTTCCGTAAGGGAGTAAACGCGATTGATCACTAATCCGGAAGGACAAATCAACACCAACCCGACTCCAACGACTATGTTGCCCTTGGATCCAGTTCTCGAAGCACCGTCGAAGAACATTCGCCATATATCATCGTAGGAGGTCACATGTGAGTCGGCGACCTCATCTGGGATTCCTTCATATATTTTGGACGACTCTGAGCCTGGGTGGGCTGCTAAAAAGTCTGCCAGAGCTTGACCTTTAACAGTCTTTTACGGGACGAAGACCATATGATAAGGGGACAGCAATATTGCCTATGTGGCGAGGCGGGAGCTGAGTGCCCCTGGTTTAGTCATGAGAACCCTGAGAGGGTTGACTCGTGAGATCACATGTATGGTTTGTCCTGTGACATAGTACCGCATCTTTTGAATGACGAACACCAGGGCGAGGCATTCCTTCTCCACAGCAGTATATCTGTTCTCTGGCCCAATCATCATTCGGCTGAGATAATATAGAGCTTGTTCATGGCCTGCATCATTGTTTTGTGCCAGTAGAGCACCGAAAGAATGTTCCATTGCTCGTACATAGAGCATGAATAGTTTTCCAACAACCAGGGCCACCAGGACTGGAGGGTTCGATAAATATTCTTTGATGCTGTCGAAGGCACGTTGACATTCTTCATCTCATACGAACGAGACGCCTTTCTTCATGAGGTGGGTGAATGGCCGACATCGCCCGATGAGGTTAGAGATGAACCTCATGATGTAAGCCAGCCTCCATTGAAGGCCTCTGAGTTTGCAGAGATTTCTCGGGGGACCCATATCCATAATTACCTTCGTCTTCTCTGGGTCTACATGAATTCCCTATGCAGTAATAATAAAACCCAGGAAATTTTTGCTGGATACGCCCAAGAAGGATTTTGTGGGATTCATCTTCAGGTTGTGTGCTCGTATCCGATCGAACACTGTCCTCAGATCATGCAGGTGGTCTTCCTTATAGCGACTCTTAACGGCGATGTCATCAACATAGCACTCCACAGTCTTGTGCAAGTGGTCTCTGAAGATGATACTCATAGCTCTTTGATATATGGCGCCAGCATTCTTTAAACCAAAATACATGACTGTGTAGCAATACGTCCCAATCGGTGTTCGGAATGAGGTATGTTTTTCGTCATCAGAAGACATCTTGATTTGGTTGTACCCCGAGAAACCATCCATGAATGACATGCGTTCGAAGTCGCATGTGTTGTCAATTATGGCGTTTGTGATAGGGAGGGGGAATTCATCTTTGGGACATGCCTCGTTCAGATTGCGGAAGTCGATGCAGATTCGAATCTTCCTATTCTTTTTGAGAACCGGTACTATATTGGCAACCCAATCTGGATTTTGTTTTTTACGAATGAAGCCGCTGGCTATCAGCTTGTTGACTTCGGCTTCGATCACATCCATAATGCTCGGGCAGAAGCGTCGTTGCTGTTGTTTGACCGGCTTCGCATCTGGCCGAATGTTGAGCTTGTGAAGGGCAACTTCGAGGTTTAGTCCTGGCATGTCTTCATAGCTCCAGGCGAACACATCAATATATTCTCTGACAAGTTCCAGTAGCGATTCTCGCTCTTCGTCTGTCAGGCTTTTACTAATGAAGATTGGTTTTGGAGAAGATTCTTTACCGAGGTTGACCTGTATAACCTCGTATTCGGTGGAAGGTTCTCTCTGTTTGAACCGCTTTTTCCATTGTGTATCCAGCTGTTGGGCCCACGGCTCTAACTCGAGGATTTTAGGAATGTCTTCATCTTCTTCGTAAGCATCGGCGAATGCCATATTGACTGACATGACTTGTCTGAATACGTCTCCGATGCTGGTATCCGAATCAGAAGTTGATGACCCGGTTGAATGTGAATGCCAGTCGCATTCCTCATCTAAACTTTAAGGGGTCGTTGCGGGCGTAACATACCCTAGTCTACATCGAGTCTTGCTGTAGTAGTCTCATAGTTTATAAGCTGGGACTAGTGGCTTCAAAGGTAATCGTCGACCGGTGCCATAGTTCAAGCCTGGCATAGTCTCCAGATCATATTCCTATTTTTGCATGAGGTATTTGGATTGGGGGCTATAAAGATACAGAGACAGTCTCCCGACATCTGATTTAGGATCGGCCTCTTCTATAGTGAAGGGCTGTGGGTCGTCTTTTCGGCCGAAGATGATTGGATGGTCCTCTCCCTCGATTATGTGGTAAGCGTCTTCCACTGGAGTAAGCTGGTTTGTGATGTAAACATTTATCACCTGTGTGTGTAGGTGTGTGCCTATACCGTGTTCCATAGCATACATTGTACAAAGCTTATTAAGCTCGAGGTAGTTCAAAGGTAGCCCTTTATTGATGAAGTAAGGTATCTTTTCTAGCGGGATTACATCATCCACGGAGGGAACATCAGTGTGGGCAGCTACATACTTGGCCAGCTCCGGTTCTTCTTCGGTCACCCCATATATAAATGAAGACTGAGAGAATAACCTCGGCAGCTTGATCATCAGGAGTTCTGTTGGTGGAGCCGAGCGTGGAGTTGTTGGCAAACTAGCGACCCCCCAGTTTGGTACTCGATGCTGGGCGGGGGGTAGTTGGCTCGCTAGCGACCCCCAGTTTGGTACTCGATGCTGGACGGGGAGTTGTTGGCTCGCTAGAAGCCCCAGACCTTGCATCGGGGTGATGATTCTTCTTGGAAAGACATATCATCATTGGTTTGTCAGAGGGATTGAACTTCTCTACTTGTGGCTGACTGACTATTGGTAGCCTGATTGTTAGTGGCTCCATTGTGGGTCTCGGCGCTTGGCAGCCGAATTATCATTTGCCCTTCTTGTGTCGAGAGGCTGATCGCATCCTTACGTAGAGCGGCCATAAGGGGTACAAATTTGCCAGGTTTGCGAGCTTGAAGGTGGATCGTCAGAGGTTCTTCTGATCCTGAGGCCGTTTTAGTTCGAGCCTGTACATCTTCATCCAGGTGCCTCTTCGACTTCTCGTATAGGTAGGAATCCGAGTAGTAGGATTCGACTCCTTTGAAGGAATTGATGTCGGTAAATTTTGTCCTCACAAAGCCGTATTTGTCGATATACTTGAAGCACTGGTGCAGTGTGGAAGGCACGATCATGTAATCGTGTATCCAAGGGCGTCCCAAGAGGATGTTGTAATAAGTGTCTACATCTATGACGTAACAGGTCACTTCTGACTGGAGATCGCCAATTTGGTACTTCAAACGAATCTTCCCAATTGGGTATCTTCTGCCCAAATTGAAACCGCTGATGGCGGTGCTTGTTGGCGTCAGGTGATGCATCGGAATGCGGAGATGATGTAGCAGACCCTTCGAAATGATGCTTATGGAAGAACCAGGATCAATGTGCATTCGGTCCACCTTTACATCCCCGATGTATCCGGTGTAGTATAGTGGACGATCATAGAGATTAGTTTTGATGAGCATATCCTGCAGAGTGACGACAATATTGGGCATTGCTCATGTGCAAGCGCTGTCTTGGAGATTTGTAGGCGGGCTCTCTCCTGTGAGGTTGACCTGAGCCAGATACGCGTCGGCATTTTGGCGTGAGTCGTTCAAACCTGCACGAACATCCTTTGAGAGCCACAGGAACTCGTATAAAGACAATTTGGCCGGTGTATTGGCAAACTGTGCCAAGATATCGAAGTTGTAGGGCCTTTCCAACGCATGAGGTGTCTCTTTTCGGAGGGATTTGTCAAAGCGAGTCTCCTTCGGCCTAGGCTTGTCGGTCGTCGGAGGTTGAGAAGGTCCTGGAGCGTCAGAAGTAGCTGGCTGATGATCTTTAGTTGAGTTCTCAGCCATGGGTTGGGCCTGTGCCCCAGATCGGGTAACGACAGCTGTGACTTCTTCGACATCTGTCGAGATTGTACGGCAGGATCTGACTTTTTTATCCTTCTTCTTGCGAATGGGAGGTAGTATAGACTGAGTCACTTCAAGTACCAGGTCCGGATGGACCCACATGATCTCCCCTCGTGATATGGTGAGGGGCACTAGACCAGCAACCCACTCCAGAGGAGGGAGGAGATTAGCAATCTCCATTGTCGCCAGAGGGATAGATATCACACCGTCTTGAGTCTCTGTTGGAGGGAGGCTGCCGAATTGTATGGACACCATGTTGGCCACCGCAGTTACCTCCTCGAAATCGATGGCCAGAGCGTTCAAATCGATGAGGTGTTGGATGTATCGCTTCAGTTGGTAGCAGTCGTGCGTAGCATGGTGGATGTAGCGATGGTAATGACAGTACTTCGGGCTCTCCATTTCTTCCGGCCGAGGTTCCCGTCTTGGTAGAGGGAGCTGAATTCTGTCTCCTTGTATGAGCATGTCCAAGATGGACTTGACGTGACCGTCCTCGAAGGAGTAGATTATTTGCGGCCATTATTTGTCTGCCGGTTTTGTCTCAGGTTTCTGGGCTGTGTCAGCCACCATAGCCTGCTTACCCCTTTTGTCCCGATTGTTGGAGGTGCTACCCCCATTGTCGTTGTTGGTATTAGGACGCTTGCCCTTGTTCTCTCCGTCCGAAATGTGTAATCCCAGTTGGCGAGCCTTCTTCAACCGTTCTTCGGCACTAGTGGCACTGATGATGAATGTCTTCCAGTCCTTAAATTGACTTTTGCCCGTCCAGAGACTGATTGTTGGGAGCAATCTCTTTTGGCAAATTTCAATCAAGGAGGAATCCGGGTTACCAGACGGCAACTTCATTGCGGTTTGGCGAAACCGCTCGATATAGTTCCTTGTCAGCTCTTTCTCCCCTTGGACGACGTCCATGAGGGTGCTGTCACTACCATATTTCTAGTGTGAGGCTATTTTTGTTATTTTTGGGGTAATTTAAATTTATTAGAATTTATTTGAATTTATGGAAATTTTTAGGAATTATTTTGGAATTGTTTGGACTAGGTTGACTTTGACTAGTGTTGACCCTTGTAGACCAACCTAGGAGCTAACCCTAGTTAGTATGAGCTTGGTTAGGATATTTGACTCTAGTCTAACCTAGCCTAATCTTTGGTTTGGTCATTAGAACCTAATTAGTAATAGAAATTAGAAAGTCATAAGTCATGGCTTATGATTTAGAGTCATTATTAATCAAATCAAACATAGCCTATGTAACTTGGCCTAAAGCCCAAAAATCAACCAAACCCTAATCCCTAGGAATGATTGCTGGCCACCCTATCCTCATTGGGATCACCACCATATTTATATCCTCCTAAAATCTAGGGTTGCCTCTTTCTTAGGAAGGCTCAAGTTTTAGAAAGGTTACTTTCTATGATATTTTAATTCCTAGAACTCTTTTCCTCTTCCTTTTTCTTTCTAATTCATCCCATTAGATCCTAATCTGCCTATTCTTGCTGTCATAAATGTTTTATTTCAGTTTGAGGTGATTTTGTGGATTGGGACATCAAAAGGAGAGCCATTAAAAGAGGGGTTTTCTTGAGAAGTTCAAGCTTAGGTAACTTTCTCTACACTCCTTGAAATTTTGATTTGTCTTCATCATTAGGGAGCCCTAGGAGTCCCCTAAGAATTAGTATAGGTTTTGTGTCGGGTACCTAGGTTTTGTGTCCGTTCTGGACACGTATCAGGACCTAGGTTCTGGTGTTTGTGAAAATGCCACAAAGGGACTGTTGGTGTTATATTCGAAATGTTTTTAAATAGGAATTTTAGTTTTATCATTGATTATTGGTTCCTGATCTTCTAATGTGATTTTCGTGTCTACTTGTGTCAGATTCGTGGAGTGGACACGTGCATGCACACGCTCGCACGCGCGCTACAGTGTTCCCCTGACACTCGGGGCCTGTAGCGGACACGACACGTGATGATCTGACACAAAACTTTGTGGACTCGAGGGGGCATGCACTGACATCATCCCTCCAAAGTTTCATTGGATTTTGTGGAAAGTTTTGGGAGATATCGGTCACGTACTGGAATTGCACTGTTCTGTGCACTGTGTTTTTTTTGTCACTGATACGGTTTAATAACTCGGACACGGGGACACGTCGACCCAAAACAGGATGACA
Organism: Iris pallida; assembly: GCA_029216955.1. Taxonomy (NCBI): domain Eukaryota; kingdom Viridiplantae; phylum Streptophyta; class Magnoliopsida; order Asparagales; family Iridaceae; genus Iris; species Iris pallida. The sequence continues at coordinate 5,129,075 of JANAVB010010198.1, read as the reverse complement.
CGTAGGTAGCCTGACACCTGGCAAACCTAGGTTTGTGAACACGTGGCTTGGTTTGGTCTGTGTTGTGTGCACGACACGCGTGCACACACGCATGAGACAGTGCACTGCTGTGCAGTATCCTGTGCACTGGAATGGTTTTATTCGTGTGGACACGTCATGTCACATTGTGGTGGATACGAGACACTCTCTGGGACACGAACACATGTTGAGTTTACATTACCAACCTTTAATTTTGCATTTTAATTGTTTTCGAATTACATTTTCCCATTTACCCTAAATTCTGATACATGTTAATTTCTAATATTTTCCAGTTTTGATATTTGAACTTTGGTAGCTTTATTAACCCATTTAATACTGTTATTAGCAGGATTTAAAACCCTAATATAGTTCTCCTATATGTGTTCTAGCCATATGTCGATTTTGGGTGTTTTTTATTGAATATTGGGTTTGAAATGGGGCTTTGATGTTTTGAATAAAAAACTGAAACTGTTATGATAATGAATTGGTTTCCTTTCCTATTTTTTCTAAAACTGAGATGTACATTGGATATCCCCCACTCTCACACACTGTATATGATTCACTCTTCAGCATTCACACAAAATCCTAATTCCAGTTTCATCCCCTCTCATTACACCCTACACTATGTCATACACACCTATAGCTAAGTCACTCCCACACCACAGTACACTCTAACACACACTTGTCTCTCACTCTTTACACCACACACACCATTGCACTCATGCTTTCACCCACACACTAAAACACTCTATTACTCACATGCACCCATGTATCACACATACAAGTTCTCACATTACACACACACACTTACACACACACTCTCTCTCTCTCTCTCTCTCTCTATATATATATATATATATATATATATATATATATATATATATATATATTCCCTAGTCTTCATATAGGTAAGTTTATGTATATAGTAGGTATACATATATAATATATGTAATGTTTACCTATATGTATATATGTTGAGCTATATATATATATGTATATATATATATATATATATATATATATATATATATATATATATATATATATATATATATATATAATGTGTTGTTTCTTAATAATTGCACTATAACCTACGTAATGTATATATATAGGGTAATGTATACCTATTTGTATATATGTATTATAACCTATAGTAAGGTATGTAATTAGATAATAGATCATAGGTGTATGTCTATGAATGTGATTAGATAATAGATCATAGGTGTAGTATTATCTGGGTGAGATAATGACATATAGCCTTGTGTTAGGGGTGGCTTATAGGCATGATACAGCCTATGGCATATATGTGAATCTGTTTGCCTAGAAAGTCTAGAATGGTCTTGTATAGCTTATTAGACCTAGAATAGACTAGTGTAGACTAGTTTGACCTAATTTAGACTTGGTTGACCTAGTTTGACCATAGTTGACTTAGGTTTGACTTCTTGGTTGACCAAGGTTGACCAAGGTTGACCAAGAGTTGACATTGGCCTAGATTGACCTAGAATCATGTTGAATGTATAGTAGGACTTCATTTTACCATTTTGGACTTGTTGTGACTTGTGCTGTTCTGATTAGGAGCCAGACACCACTCCTCGGACAGTACTTTCATATTGGACACTCAGATACCAGGCGAGTACATTCTCTGATCATTTCATATCTTGCTTAGAACTATTTCCTACAGTAGATTACTTTACTTGTACTGTCACGTTGGTCACACGGATTGATACTATATGGATCCCTTCTTGAGATATTATCCTTAGGGAGCATCGGGTACTCCATGTTCTGTGCGTTTCACTTACATAGCGTATCACTATGCTTCGTTGATTCTTCGATCTCTTGTAACATATACTCTTATGATCACAGAGTCTTCCTGGAATCCTTATCCCATTTATGGGTCTACTATGTATCACCCTTCGGGGGCTTATCACCTTTCGGAGGCTTACCACCCTTCGGGGGCTTATCACCCTTCGGGGGCCTTACATAGCATCATAACATAACCTGGTTGGATCCTTGTGTATTGATTGGGGGTACGGGGGAGTAGAAGTAGACATGTGAATAATACACAAGTAGTATCTTATCAGAATCTCTTTCATAGTGTCTTATCAGAATCTTCTATGCCATTTACATGTCTATATTGTACTCTGACTCACTAGCCACATGTTAGTTCTTTATTTATAGTAGATATTTCTATTATAGCTTTCTCTTTCTATTTACATACTGTACTTCTTTCAGTACTTGTATCTTACTTTACTGCATGATTATATCTTCTAACCTGCTATGAACTGTTGAGATGTACTGTACTCGCTTCTGACCTGATTGGACCTGTTGAAAATATTACAGAGGACGAGTAGGAGGCTTGCATGGATACCTACTACGGGGCAGCCTTAGATGACACCTGCGAGCTGGACCCTCAGGAGGACCCAGCTTTAGCTGAGGATATCACCCTGATTGCCTAGACTAGATTAGTTAGGCTTATCTTACTTTATGCAGTCTTGAGGCATGTTTTAGCTAGACTATATTTGGAGTTCAGAGTTGTATATATTCTTTCATTCTGTATCTGAGACCATGTACTTCTGGATATTGCTGGGATTATCTTAGACTACTTTTCATCTATTTATTCCCTTGAGTTCTATTTCATATCGTGCTATCTCTTTCTTAGTTGTGATTGAGTTTTACTGCTATGTCACCCCCATTCGGGGAGTATAAACTGTTAGATATATATTGTTAGATGTATGTTGACCTAGGACAGTGTTCTACCGTCGACACTGCGGCGTAGGCTGGGCGTTGTTACGTTCTCGTACCCTCACAGTGGGTGCGGGTCGTGACACGTTTTTAGTGGTGGCCCATGCAGGTCTAGACTAGAAGTGTAGTGGTATTCGAACTAGAGTATCACTACAGCCTGTAGTAAGTTATAGAACATTAATCTTAAGGTACTCAATCACTTTAGGAAAATTCTTTTATTGCCATCTAAATCCTTTTTGTCAGCTGATCCTTTGAATTATAATTGTCCGCCTTTGTTACTTCGCTTCTTTCTCAGAAATTGATACTCTTGTTTGTCTATCTTCAGGATGGTAGAGACTCGATCGCAGCGTGCCATTCATGAGGATGCTATAGAGGGGACTGCTACCTCTCAGTCAGTACGGCGATGCGAGGGGACTGCAGCTTCTGCCACCTCAGCTCTTATTGAGACCTCGGCAGTAGCAGCAGGGGGTATGCATCCACCGACTCGGAGGCAGGACCCGGTCATTCCAGAGGATCCCTTTCAGCAGCCACCGCCTCCAGGATACGTAGACGCAGCTCAGATGTTCGCGTACTTCCAGCAGTTCATGGACAGGCAGCAGGCTCGACAGGACAGAGGCATGGAGTTGGCCGTCACGACAGCCGCAGCTCGACCAGTGGTACAGCAGCCGAGGACACCGGGGATCGAGCAGTTTCAGAAGATGATCCCAGAGACTTTTTAGGGACAGAGGGGATCCTATATGCCGATGAGTGGATCGAGCATATAGAGGAGATCTTCTGCTTGGCCAGGATACCAGAAGATCTTCAGATTGAGGCCGCAGCTAGCCGGATGCGAGATCTTGCTCGCACCTGGTATCAGTCAGACCCCAGGGTGGGGGTACCTGGGCAGACTTGGGAGCATTTCAAGGGCTTCTTCAAGAAGAAGTTCTTTCCAGATTCAGCACTCAGAGCCTTGGAGTCGCAGTTCGAGAGCCTGGTCCAGGGGAGTCTATCAGTGGAGGAGTACACCGGGGAGTTCAGCCGCCTCGGCAGGTTTGTGGAGGGCTTGAGCGAGACGGCGAAGGCCCAGAGGTTCCGGAAGGGTCTAGTCAAGGAGGTCAAGTCCTTAACCAAGGGCAACCGGGATGCTACGTTCGAGAAGATCTTGACAGGAGCCTTGCTAGCAGAGGATGATCTTGAGCTTAGGCTCAAGACGGGGAGAGACTCAGTTGGGGGCAGCAGCAGCAGCGGAGGCCAGGCCAAGAGGCCATATTTTTAACAGCAGCAGATGAAGCAGTTTCAGCCGCAGCCGATCCAGCAGAGGCCAGTTCACCAGCAGTAGCAGCCGAGACAGCACCAGCAGGGTCAGAGACAGGGTGGTACTTGTGCCTACTGCAAGAAGCCTGGACACGTCTTCAATGAGTGCCGGAAGAGGCTGGGCTAGTGCCTAGTATGTGGTTCATCAGACCACCAGATGAGGAAGTGCCGCATAGCACGAGCAGCTCAGGGAGGTGGAGTCAGAGCTTCGGCAGGCCAGTAGAGGGGACCAGTCCTGCCGATGCAGCAGCAGAGGTTTGTCTAGCACCAGCAGCAGGCTAAGGGAGGCCAGCAGGGGCGAGCTTTCGCCATGGCAGCTGGAGATGCAGAGGTAATAGGAGAGCTGATTGCAGGTTCGATTCTTCTCGACTCCAGTCCAGCATTTATATTATTTGATTCGGTGCTTCGCATAGCTTCATATCTGTATCTTTTGCGAATAGACACAGTATCATAGCTGAATCATTGCCTAGGACTTACAAGATCATGATCGGGGGTGGCATTATCCTCGTGAGTGATGTTTGTAAGGGTCGGAGAGTAGTTTTAGGAGGCCTTATGTTGGAGGTGAGCCTGCTCGTAATGCCATTGCCGAACTACGATATAGTACTAGGCATGGATTGGTTGAGCAGGCACCACACCAGCATTGATTGCAGAGGAGGTAGAGTTCTCTTCAGAGCACCAGGGGAGCCAGAGTTAGAGTACTCCAGACGTCAGGCAGAGCAGAGCAGCGGAGTCTTTTGTGGAGTCTCGATCGAGGAGCAGACGATTCCACACCCCTCGATAGCAGAGTATATGGATGTTTTCCCAGAGGAGTTGCCGGGATTGCCAACAGACAGAGACATAGAGTTCTCGATATACTTGGTTCCAAGAGCGGAACCCATCTCTCAGCATGTCTATCGGGTGAACAACAGCGAGCTGGTGGAGCTGAAGAAGAGGTGGATGAGCTACAGGACAAGGGCTTCATCCGCTCGAGTTCGTCGCCATGGGGTGCACCAGTATTGTTTGTGCAGAAGAAGGATGGGTCAGTACGCATGTGTATTGACTATAGGGCACTCATCAACCTCACGATCAAGAACGAATACACACTGCCGCGGATCGATGATCTATTTGACCAGTTGAGCGGAGCTCGGGTATTTTCCAAGATTGATCTGAGGTTGAGATATCACCAGGTGAGGGTGAAGAGGGAGGATATTCCTAAGACTGCTTTCAGGACGCGGTACGGGCAGTTCGAGTTTTTGGTTATGCCGTTTGGGCTAACCAATGCACCAGCAATGTTTATGAACCTTATGAACAAGGTGTTCCACCAGTATCTGGATCAGTTTGTGGTGGTGTTTATTGAGGATATCTTGATATATTCCAAGACTGAGGAGGAGCACGAGGAGCATTTGAGAATAGTATTGGAGATTCTCAGGAAGGAGCAGCTTTACGGGAAGCTCTCCAAGTGTGAGTTCTTTTTGGATCGGGTGGACTTCTTGGGGCATGTGGTGACTGGAGATGGTATCTCAGTTGACCCCAAGAAGAATGTAGCAGTTGACGCATGGACAATGCCGACTTCAGTTGCAGAGATCAGGAGTTTCCTGGGGCTGGCAGGATACTATCGGAGATTTGTACAGGATTTCTTCCGGGTTGCAGAGCCGGTGACTCGGTTGACCCGGAAGGATGCTGAGTTCGTTTGGTCAGAGGAGTGTCAGGTAGGTTTTGATGAGTTGAAGAAGCGGCTTACGACAGCTCTGATTCTGACATTACCTTCAAGATCAGGTGGTTTAACTATTTATAGTGATGCTTCAGGGAAGGGGCTGGGTTGCGTCTTGCAGCAGCACGGGAAGGTGACTGCCTATGCTTCCAGGCAATTGCGTCCCCATGAGAAGAACTACCCTACCTACGACCTGGAGTTGGCAGCAGTGATATTTGCTCTGAAGCTGTGGAAGCATTATCTGTATGGTGAGAGGGTGGAGATCTTCACAGATCACAAGAGCTTAAAGTATGTGTTCACTCAGAAGGAGTTGAACATGAGGCAGCACAGATGGCTAGAGTTGATGAAAGATTTTGATATCCTACTTCAGTATCACCCAGGGAAGGCCAACGTGGTTGCCTATGCCTTGAGTCGGTATTCGACAGCTATGTGTTTGACCATGGATCGGCATTTTCTTGCCGACTTGGAGAGCCTTGGGATTGAGGTGATCGTGCCCGGAGTGCAAATGCAGCTATGGGGGATGCAGATTCAGTCAGACTTGGTGGAGAGGATCAAGTTGGCACAGTTTGAGGATGTTGCTCTACGGTGTCTCCAGGAGCAGGTTCGAGCAGGATTGCTGGATGGCGAGTTTTCTCTTACAGAGGATGGTGCCTTGAGGCACGGTTCCGGATTATGTGTGCCCAGCGGAGAGCTCAGGGAGCAGGTTATACAGGAGGCCCACAGATCTCAGTACTCTATACACCCGGGTGCCAACAAGATGTACCGAGATCTGCGGGAGCATGTTTGGTGGTCAGGGATGAAGCGGGAGGTGGCTCGCTTCGTGGCTAGGTGTTTGGTCTGTCAGCAGGTCAAGGTAGAGAGACAGAGGCCCGGTAGATTGTTGCAGCCGCTACCCATTCCCGAGTGGAAATGGGAGCATATTACTGTGGACTTCATTTCAGGATTACCGCGTACTCCAGGAGAGAAAGAAGCGATTTGGGTCATCGTTGACAGGTTGACCAAATCGGCCGACTTCTTGCAATTTAAGGTGGGTATGTCTACAGAGAGGCTGACGGAGTTATATATGCGGCAGATAGTCAGGATTCACGGGGTTCCAGTCAGTATCATCTCAGATCGGGATAGCCATTTTACTTCCTATTTCTGGAGGAGTCTGCAGACCAGCTTGGGCACTCAGCTCATGTTTAGTACTGCATACCACCCCCAGACGGACGGACAGTCAGAGCGGACTATCCAGACCCTTGAGGATATGCTGCGGACGTACGTCCTGTACTTTGGAGGTTCCTGGGAGGATCATCTTCGGAGTTTACCTAAAACAATATTTTCCAAGCCAGCATTGAGATGTCACCTTTTGAGGCTCTGTACGGGCGTAGGTGCCGTACACCCTTATCCTGGGATGATGTTGATGAGCGAGCTTTACTGGGGCCAGAGATGGTTGTGGATGTGGCCGAGAAGGTGAAGCTCATCAGGGACAGACTTCGCGTGGCGTGGAACAGACATCGGTACTGGACCGATAGCCACCGGAGGCCCTTGGAGTTTGAGGTACAGATTAGAGTAGGATTAGATTTAGGTTTCCTTGTTTATGATTTTTGATCATGTTTTTTATTATAATTAATTGAGGCCTTGCTTGTGATTAGGTCGAAGACCAAGTTTTCTTGAGGATATCTCCGACTCATGGTACGATACGTTTTGGTGGAGGCGGGAAGCTTAGCCCGTGCTTCATCGGCCCTTTCGTTACCAGCGGGAGAGTCGGTGACGTTGCATACAGGCTAGACTTGCCGCCTGTACTAGTGGGGGTCCACAACGTATTTTATGTATTACAGTTGAGACGGTACGTGGCTGACCCTAGCCATGTGCTCGATCATTCAGAGATAGAGGTTGGGCCTTCTCTCAGCTATCCAGAGCAGCCAGTGGAGATTCTGGATCGACGAAAGAAGGTTCTGAGGAACCAGGTGATACCCTTGGTGCGTGTCGCATGGAGGCATCATTCTCCAGGAGAGTCTACCTGGGAGCGGGAGGATGAGATGCACGAGCGCTACCCTTATCTTTTTGGACCATGAGGTATGCTTTCTATCCTTCTCATCAGTTGTATTTCGCCTTTAAATTTCGAGGACAAAATTCTTTTAAGGAGGGTAGATTTGTCACTACCACATTTCTAGTATGAGGGTATTTTTGTTATTTTTGGGATAATTTAAATTTATTAGAATTTACGAAAATTTTTAGGAATTATTTTGGAATTGTTTGGACTAGGTTGACTTTGACTAGTGTTGACCCTTGTAGACCAACCTAGGAGCTAACCATAGTTAGTATGAGCATGGTTAGGATATATGACTCTAGTTTAACCTAGCCTAATCTTTGGTTTGGTCATTAGAACCTAATTAGTAATAGAAATTAGAAAGTCATAAGTCATGGCTTATGATTTAGAGTCATTATTAATCAAATCAAACATAGCCTATGTAACTTGGCCCAAAGCCCAAAAATCAACCAAACCCTAATCCCTAGGAATGATGGCCGGCCACCCTATCCTCATTGGGATCACCACCATATTTATATCCTCCTAAAATCTAGGGTTGCCTCTTTCTTAGGAAGGCTCAAGTTTTAGAAAGGTTAGTTTCTATGATATTTTAATTCCTAGAACTCCTTTCCTCTTCCTTTTTCTTTCTAATTCATCCCATTAGATCCTAATCTACCTATTCTTGCTGTCATAAATGTTTCATTTTAGTTTGAGGTGATTTTGTGGATTAGGACATCAAGAGGAGAGCCATTGAAAGAGGGGTCTTCTTAAGAAGTTCAAGCTTAGGTAACTTTCTCTACACTCCATGAAATTTTGATTTGTCTTCATCATTATGGAGGCCTAGGAGTCCCCTAAGTATTAGTATAGGTTTTGTGTCGGGTACCTAGGTTTCGTGTCCGTTCTGGATACGTATCAGGACCTAGGTTCTGGTGTTTGTGAAAATGCCACAAAGGGACTGTTGGTGTTATTTTCGAAATGTTTTTAAATAGGAATTTTAGTTTTATCATTGATTATTGGTTCCTGATCTTCTAATGTGATTTTTGTGTCTACTTGTGTCAAATTTGTGGAGTGGACACGCACGTGCACACGCTCATACGCACGTTACAGTGTTCCCCTGCCACTCGGGGCCTGTAGCGGACACAACACGTGATGATCCGACACAAAACTTTGTGGACTCGAGGGGGCATGCACTGACATAATGCCCCCAAAGTTTCATTGGGTTTCGTGGAAAGGTTTAGGAGATATCGGTTACGCACTGAAATTGCACTGTTCTGTGCACTGTATTTTTTGTCACTGATACGGTTTAATAACTCGAACACGGGGACACGTCGACCCAAAACAGGATGACACGTAGGTAGCCTGACACCTGGCGAACCTAGGTTTGTGAACACGTGTCTTAGTTTGGTCTGTGTTGTGTGCACGACACGCGTGCACACACGCACGAGACAGTGCACTACTGTGCAGTGTCCTGTGCACTGGAATGGTTTTATTCGTGTGGACACGTCGTGTCACGTTGTGGTGGACACGAGACACTCTTTGGGACACGAACACATGCTGGGTTTACATTACCAACCTTTAATTTTGCATTTAATTGTTTTCGAATTACATTTTCCCATTTACCCTAAATTCTGATACATGTTAATTTCTAATATTTTCCAGTTTTGATATTTGAACTTTAGCAGCTTTATTAACCCATTTAATACTGTTATTAGCATGATTTAAAACCCTAATATAGTTCTCCTATATGTGTTCTAGCCATATGTCGATTTTGGGTGTTTTTTATTGAATATTGGGTTTGAAATGGGGCTTTGATGTTTTGAATCAAAAATTGAAACTGTTATGTTAATGAATTGGTTTCCTTTCCTATTTTTTCTAAAACTTAGCTGTACACTGGATATCCCCCACTCTCACACACTGTGTATGATTCACTCTTCAGCATTCACACAAAATCCTAATTCCAATTTCATCCCCTCTCATTACACCCTACACTATGTTATACACACACCTATAGCTAAGTCACTCCCACACCACAGTACACTCTAACACACACTTGTCTCTCACTCTTTACACCACACACACCATTGCACTCATGCTTTCACCCACACACTAAAGCACTCTATCACTCACATGCACCCATGTATCACACATACAAGTTCTCACATTACACACACACACTTACACACACACTCTCTCTTTCTCTCTCTCTCTCTCTATATATATATATATATATATATATATATATATATATATTGCCTAGTCTTCATATAGGTAAGTTTATGTATATAGTAGGTATACATATATAATATATGTAATGTTTACCTATATGTATATATGTTGAGCTATATATATATGTATATATATATATAATGTGTTGTTTCTTAATAATTGCACTATAACCTATGTAATGTTTATATATAGGGTAATGTATACCTATTTGTATATATGTATTATAACCTATAGTATGGTATATAATATAGATATCTATGTGAATGTGCCTATACCTATGTATAGGTATATAGGTAACTTAATGCTGGTGTATGTCTATGAATGTGATTAGATAATAGATCATAGGTGTAGTATTATCTGGGTGAGATAATGACATATAGCCTTGTGTTAGATGTGGCTTATAGGCATGATACAGCCTATGGCATATATATGAATCTGTTTGCCTAGAAAGTCTAGAATGGTCTTGTATAGCTTATTAGACCTAGAATAGACTAGTGTAGACTAGTTTGACCTAATTTAGACTTGGTTGACCTAGTTTGACCATAGTGGACTTAGGTTTGACTTCTTGGTTGACCAAGGTTGACCAAGAGTTGACTTTGGCCTAGATTGATCTAGAATCATGTAGAATGCATAGTAGGACTTTATTTTACCATTTTGGACTTGTTGTGACTTGTGTTGTTCTGATTAGGAGCCAGACACCACTTCTCGGATAGTACTTTCATATTGGACACTCAGATACCAGGCGAGTACATTCTCTGATCATTTCATATCCTACTTAGAACTATTTCCTGCAGTAGATTACTTTACTTGTACTGTCACATTGGTCACACGGATTGGTACTATATGGATCCTTTCTTGAGATGTTATCCTTAGGGAGATCTGGTATTCTATGTTCTGTGCGTTTCACTTACATAGCGTATCACTATGCTTCGTTGATTCTTCGATCACTTGTGACATATACTCTTATGATCACAGAGTCTTCCTGGAATCCTTATCCCATTTATGGGTCTACTATGTATCACCCTTCGGGGGCTTATCACCTTTCGGAGGCTTACCACCCTTCGGGGGCTTATCACCCTTCGGGGGCCTTACATAGTATCATAACATAACCTGGTTGGATCCTTATGTATTGATTGGGGGTACGGGGGAGTAGAAGTAGACATATGAATAATACCCAAGTAGTATCTTATCAGAATCTCTTCCATAGTGTCTTATCAGAATCTCCTATGCCATTTACATGTCTATATTGTACTCTGACTCACTAGCCACATGTTAGTTCTTTATTTATAGTAGATATTTCTATTACAGCTTTCTCTCTCTATTTACATACTGCACTTCTTTCAGTACTTGTATCTTACTTTACTGCATGATTATATCTTCTAACCTGCTATGAACTGTTGAGATGTACTGTACTTGCTTCTGTCCTGACAGGACTTGTTGAAAATATTACAGAGGACAAGGAGGAGGCTTGCCTGGATACTTACTACGGGGCAGCCTTAGATGACACCTGCGAGCTGGACCCTCAGGAGGACCCAGCTTTAGCTAAGGATATCATCTCGATTGCCTAGACTAGATTAGTTTGGTTTATCTTACATTATGCAGTCTTGAGGGATTTTTTAGCTAGACTATATTTGGAGTTCAGAGTTGTATATATTCTTTCATTATGTATCTGAGACCATATACTTCTGGATATTGCTGAGATTATCTTAGACTACTTTTCATCTATTTATTTTCTTGAGTTCTATTTCATATCGTGCTATCTCTTTCTTAGTTGTGATTGAGTTTTACTACTATGTCACCCCCATTCAGGGAATATAAACTGTTAGATATATATTGTTAGATGTATGTTGACCTAGGACAGAGTTCTAGCGCCGACACTACGGCGTAGGTTGGGCATTGTTACGTTCTCGTGCCCTCACAGTGGGTGCGGGTCGTGATACGTGGACATTGTGATGTCCTGCCGTACTTTATAGAATCTCTCCATGAACTTGCGCTTGAAGATGGCGAAGGAGTGGATGCAGTTGTCTGGCAGGTTGCGATACCAGTCGAAGGCGACTCCTTATAATGCCCCAATGAATAATCATGTGAGGATGGCATCGCCATGGGGCAGATGGTCGGTGGTGACCTCGAAGTAAGTGATGTACCGACTTGCGGAGGTCTTGCCATCATAAGGGTTGATGTTGAACGGCTTATATCTTGGCGGGAAGGGGACATCCCTCCATGCAGCAGGGTACGGTTGCCGTATTCTAAGGTCTTAAGAGTTTTTTCGAGCATAAAACATGGCCCGGAGCTCCTGGACCTCTCTTCTCGCTTCATGGGCCTCATCAACATCGGTGGGGTCGTTATTTCAGGAGGATTGTTGTCCAGATTCGGTGCCGCTGAGTTCGAGTCCGCATTGACCGGAGGACCCACGCTTGTTTGGCCAGGCGTCCCTCCTTGCAGAGTTGGAAGGGCCGCTTTGATCTCGTCTACAGACTTGACCAAGGCATGCAATATGGCTTCTAGAGTGTCGATGTATTGGCGATCACTGGAACCACCTTGGTTGCTGTCCGTCATGAATATCGTCCTTACATAAGGAGAGATGGATGGCACGGTGGAGGACCTGTCCTCCGAGTCATACCCATGTACCGAGAAGTCATCGAGATATGTAGAAATGTTCTTCTCTGGTTCGAACTTAGAAGGAATAGTACCCCCAACTTCAGAGCTTGCTTCATCTTGAGAGTCGTGAACGTCCTCGGAGACGTCGGTATTTGCTGTGTCTGACGGGAGAGTTGCTTCCTCAGATTTACCTTTTTGGAACATCGGATTATCGTGGATGTTCTGAGGAGTGCTACACCCTGTTTCAGTAACCTCCAGCGGTGCGGATGACAAACTTTCGGCTGTAGCAGATTTCGTCTTCGAACGGGTACCTTAGAATACTTCGGTGGTGGACAGCCGTTTAGATGACAGTTTCTTAGCCGCAGTGGTTGAAATATTCGAGCTGGAAACGTTCATCTTCTTTCCTCTCACATCAGCGGGAATTTTCTGAGTGGAGTTACAAGAGGCGATGGAAGGCGCTTCGTCCTCTGAGCTGGGTCGTTACAGCCTTTGGAAAACAGATTGTCGGTCTTTTCTTGCTGTCGCGTTGTTGCAACAGCAGTTGATAATAATTTGGGTGCAGTGATGTCCGCGGGAGGACTCTTTGCATACCGGGGCCTCTTCTATTTACTTGCATTTGTGGAAGATAACCTCTCGCAAGTCAGATGGGTTTGGAATGACCATGTTCGCTCCCTGGGTTTTGGAAGACTTTTGGGAACCACTCTGTCCGTTTCCCGTCGAGGGCTGGACTGGAGTGGTTCTGTACAACTTTCCATCAGAGGCCTGCATAACAGTATGTGGAGCGCTCGAATGGTAAGAGGTTGGGACAGCCGACTGAGCTCGCCGAGCTCGCACTGCCCTTGACTTTTTTACTTCAGCACCTGAAGGCGTATAGTAGGAAGAGTCAGAGTGATGCTGCAGAGAGTCAGATATATTCTCTTGGGCACATAAGAGATCAGGACCATAGAAGAGGCGATTGAAGACTGAGCCTGAGCTGCGTGGAGCAGGCAGTATGCGGCTGGAGTTAACAGTCTTCATGCGGCTGGTGATTATAGCCGTATAGGCTTTCTTCATGCGGCTGGAAGTCTCGGCCGCATGAGTTTTCTTCATGCGGCTGGAGGTTCTGGCCGTATAGACATTCTTCATGCGGCTGGCAGTTTCAGCCGTATGAGCATCATGCATGCAGCTGGCAGTTTTGGCCACATGGGTGTTTGGCTTCTTCTTGGAGCACACAGAATCACTCTTTGTCCCTGCTAGTCCAGCATCGTAGTACTTTCCTCTGCCGGACTTAGGGATAACAGAGTCCTCTATGGCTTGAAATAGGGCCGTATGAGAATCGCCTTCGCCGTCTTGGGTAGCAGTGAGTACTCCGTCCAAGGCTTGGGGAGGAGCAAATAATTTTGGCCTCCACTCTCTGTAAGCCTTCTTTGTACGGGTTTGCTTCTGGACCGGGCTAGCTGTCCCGTCGGAGAGCATTTCTTCGAACGCCTGTTAGTCGAAGCGGACGACCATCTTGTGTTGCGTAGAGCCAAGTTTGGCTGTATCCGATCGCGTCACAAACTACTCAGCCGTGGAGAAGTTTGTCCCCAGCAGAGTCGCCATCGTGTTTGCTATGAAATATAAAAGAACAGAACAATTATCGGAGGACTGGACTTTTACTTCACAATACAAACTCGCTTGTACAAAGAAAGCCTAGGGACGAAAGCCTAGGTACAACAATCTAAGTATAATTGTTTATTTTAGATTCTGGCATGACGATAGAGGCTCAGGAAAGCGACGACCGCTCTGCCTTACTCCTTGGACGATCGGGTGCAGCCTGGGCTCTATAGAATAACTATTTGGCATTGATGAAGAAATGCTCTCCTTTCGATCTCTGTATATTCTCTCTCTGGCTCTCTGGATCTTTGTGTCTTCTTTTTGCAAAAAAATAAGAGAATCTTCTCCTTCGCAACACCTTGCTATTTATAAGAGTGGGGGGCATCACTAGGGTTTGTAATAATTTTCCATTCTCAAAAGTCGACGGCTAAGGATCAATGAATCTGGGCCGTTCATCTTGAATATAATAGATTTGAGCAATTAATATGATTGCATCAAATCTTTTGTGGGTAATTAATGGTAATTGACACAGATCCTCATGATTTGTCATGCCAATCTCGGATTTCCTGCCACGTGACATTGATTTGCTTGATTACAAATGATCTGATTTGATCCCAATATTTTATTGGGATTTGTTGATGGATTTCGATCGATTTGATGCCACGTGTCCCACTATCATGCCACGTGTCTTAACCGCGAGCCACTGAGGAAATCTGAGCCGTATGAGGATTGCTCCCCATTGAGCCGCTTAAGGCTGGCCATGTGTCAAGGCTGCTTGGGAGTGGCCCCTGAACATTTGAACCGCATGGTGATAATCGGAGCTGCATGAGCGTAGGCGACCGCATAATGGGTGGCTTTTCAGTGAGCCGCATGGAGATAGTCCTCTTGAGCCGCATGAGGTAGCCTCTGCTTGAGCCGCATAGGATAGCTTCGGCCTGAGCCGCATGGGATGGTCTCTACCTGAGCCGCATGTGACTGTCCACGTGTCAAGGCCGCATGAAGGTTTCTAGATTTCGGGGGATCGTGTCAGATATTTTCTTCGTTTCCCTAGGAGTCTGCCATTATGACGAAGTCATTATTATTTTTTTGTGTCAGAGCTGTCATTTGTCAGAGCTATCAGCTGTCAAGGCATTTAATGCAGTAAAGGACAAAGGAAAGAGCTGTTTGCAGGCCACGTGGCTCCTCTCTGAGCCGTATGAAACTTATTTGAGCCGCATAGATGCTTGAGCCTAATGGATCCCTGAGCTGCATGAGCTCTCTGAGCCGCATGGGGCTCTCTGGCCGTATGGATCTTTCTTTATTCTTTTCCATGCTTCTACAAGACACCGAAGCAATAACCCATCGTAGGATCGCCGATACAGCATTTTTGTCTCTGTATCGTAGAAGAATTTGAGAGAACGCCTTCTGATGGAAGTTGCTTCCTTTGGGTTCTCGGGCAGGATATCGTAGACTACAAAGTCTATGAATGGTTGTCTCCAGTCCGGCGCTTCGTCGATCGTTTGTGTGGAATAACTTGCCATGACTTGAACGTTGTTCTTGGGATAGACCAGTTCGTGGCCTATCACGTCAACCGAATGATGAGTATGGTTTGGAACTGCTAGGGAAGCGGCAAGGCCTGCTAGGGCATCGGCTTCGATGTTTTAGAGTCTGGGAACATGTTCTATGAAGAATCCCTCAAATGACGAACTAATGTTGATCGCTATTTGGTGATATGGGATCATGCCTTCGCGGCGGACTTCGTACGAACCCTGGATCTGATTGACGATTAACTGCGAATCGCCATATGCTTCAAGATATTCTACCCTCAACCTTCTTGCAAGTTGGAGGTCGATGACCAAAGCGCTATACTCGGCCACATTGTTAGAGCAAGGTTCCGTGAGGGAGTAAGCACGACTGATCACTAGTCCGGAAGGAGAAATCAGCACCACCCCGACTCCAATGATGATGTTGCCCTTGGGTCCGGTTCTTAAAGCACCGTCGAAGAACATTCGCTATATATCATCGTGGGAGGTCACATGTGAGTCGATGACCTTATCTGGGATCCCTTCATATACTATGGGCGAATCTGAGCCTGGGTGGGCTGCTAAAAAGTCTGCCAGAGCTTGACCTTTAACAGCCTTTTACGGGACGAAGACCATATGATAAGGAGACAACAATAATGCCCATGTGGCGAGGCGGGAGCTGAGTGCCCCTGGTTTAGTCATGAGGACCCTGAGGGAGTTAACTCGTGAGATCACATGTATGGTTTGTCCTGTGACATAGTGCCGCATCTTTTGAATGGCGAACACCAGGGCGAGGCATTCCTTCTCCACGGCGGTGTATCGGTGCTCTAGCCCAATCATCATTTAGCTAAGGTAATATATAGCTTGTTCATGGCCTGCATCATTGTTTTGTGCCAGCAGAGCACCGAGGGGATGCTCCATTGCTCGTACATATAGCAAAAATGGTTTCCCAGTGACCGGGGCCACCAGGACTAGAGGGTTCGACAAGTACTCTTTGAGGCTGTCGAAGGCACGTTGGCATTCTTCATCCCATACGAACGAGACGCCCTTCTTCATGAGATGGGTGAATGGCCGACATCGCCCGGAGAGGTTAGAAATGAACCTCCTGATGTAAGCTAGCCTTCCCTGAAGGCCTCTGAGTTTGCGAAAATTTCTCGGGGGACCCATCTCCATAATTGCCTTCGTCTTCTCTGGGTCGACATGAATTCCCAGGGTAGTAATAATAAAACCCAGGAATTTTCTGCTAGATACGCCCAAGAAGGATTTTGTGGGATTCATCTTCAGGTTGTGTGCTCGCATCAGGTTGAACACTGTCCTCAGATCATGCAGGTGGTCTCCCTTATAGCGACTCTTGACGGCGATGTCGTCAACATAGCACTCCACAGTCTTACGCAAATGGTCTCTAAAGATGATACTCATGGCTCTTTGATATGTGGCGCCAGTATTCTTTAAACCAAAAGGCATGACTGTGTAGTAATACGTGCCAATCGGTGTCCGGAATGAGGTGTGCTTTTCGTCGTTAGGAGACATCTTGATTTGGTTTTACCCCAAGAAACCGTCCATGAATGACATGCATTCGAAGCCGCATGTGTTGTCAATCATGATGTCTGTGATAGGGAGGGAGAATTCATATTTGGGACATGCCTCGTTCAGATTGCGAAAGTCGATGCAGATTCGAATCTTTCCATTCTTCTTGAGGATCGGTACTATGTTGGCGACCCAGTCAGGATCTTGTTCCTCACGAATCAAGCCGCTAGCTATCAGTTTGTTGACTTCAGCTTCGATCGCATCCATGATGCCCGGGCGGAAGCGTCGCTGCAGTTGTTTGACCGACTTTGCATCTGGCCGAATGTTGAGCTTGTGAAGGGCAACCTCGGGATTTAGTCCTGGCATGTCTTTATAGCTCCAGGTGAACACATCAATATATTCTTTGACAAGTTCCAGTAGCGATTCTCGCTCTTCGTCTGTTAGGCTTTTACTGACGAAGATTGGTTTTGGAGAAGATTCGCTGCCGAGATCGACCTGTATAACCTCATCTTCGGTAGGTGGTTCTCTCTGTTCGAACTGCTTTTCCCATTGTGCATCCAGCTCTTGGGCCCATGGCTCTAATTCGTGGATTTCAAGGATGTCTTCATCTTCTTCATAAGCATTGACGAATGCCATATTGACTGACAGAATTTATTTGAATACGTCTCTGATGCTGGTATCCGAATCAGAAGTTGGTGACCCGGTTGAATGTGAATGCCAGTCGCATTCCTTATCTGAACTTTCAGGGGTCGTTGCGGACGTAACGTACCCTAATCCACATCAGGTCTTGCTGTAGTAGTCCCGTGGTTTACTAGCTGGGACTAGTGGCTTCAAAGGTAATCGTCGACCGGTGCCGTAGTTCAAGCCTCGTATAGTCTCCAGATCATATCCCTGTTTTTGCATGAGGTATTTGGACTGGGGACTATAAAGATACAGAGGCAGTCTTCCTGCCTCTGATTCGAGATCGACCTTCTCTATGGTGAAGGGCTGTGGGTCGTCCTTCCGGCCGAAGATGATTGGATGGTCCCCTCCCTCAATTATGCGGTAAGCATCTTCCACAGGAGTAAGCTGGTTTGCAGTGTAAACATTTGTCACCTGTGTGTGTAGGTGAGTGCCTATACCGTGTTCCATAACATACATTGTACAAAGCTTATTAAGCTCGAGGTAGTTCAAAGATAGCCCTTTATTGATGAACTAAGGTATCTTTTCTAGCGGGATTACATCATCTACGGAGGGAACATCAGTGTGGGCAGCCACATACTTGGCCAATTCTGGTTCTTTTTTGGTCATCTCTTGTATAAAAAAGGACTGAGAGGACGACCTGGGCAGCTTGATCTTTAGGGGTTCTGTTGGTGGAGCCGAGCGTGGAGTTGTTGGCAAACTAGCGACCCCCAGTTTGGTACTCAATGCTGGACGGGGAGTAGTTGGTTCGCTAGAAGCTCCAGACTTTGTATCGGGGTGACGATTCTTCTTGGGAATACGTATCGTCATTGGCTTGTCAGAGGGATTGAATTTCTCTGCTTGTGGCTGGCTAACTCTCGGTAGCCTAATTGTCAGTGGCTCCGTTGTGGGTCTCGGCGCTTGGCCAGACCTTGGCAGCCGGATTATCATTTGTCTTTCTTGTGCTGAGAGGCTGATCGTATCCTTACGCGGAGCGGCCGTATGGGGTACAGATTTGCCAGGTTTGCGAGGTTGAAGGTAGATCGTCAGAGGTTCTTCTGATCCCGAGGCCGTCTCAGTTCGAGCCTGTACATCTTCATCCAGGTGCCGCTTCGACTTCTCATATAGGCAGGAATCCGAGTAGTAGGATTCGACCCCTTTGAAAGGATCGATGTCGACAAATTCTGTCCTCACAAAGCCGTATTTTCGACATACTTGAAGCACTGGTGCAGCGTAGAAGGCACGATCATATAATCGTGTATCCAAGGGCGTCCTAAGATGATGTTGTAAGAAGTGTCCGTATCTATGACGTAACAGGTCACTTCCGACTGGAGATCGCCAATTTGGCACCTCAAGCGAATCTTCCCGATCGAGTAGCTCATGTCCGAATTGAAACCGCTGATGGCGGTGCTTGTTGGCGTCAGGCGATGCATAGGAATACGAAGATGATGTAGCAGACCCTTCGGGATGATGCTTATGGAAGAACCAGGATCAATGTGCATCCGGTTCACCTTTACGTCCCCGATGTATCCGGTATAGTATAACGGACGATCGTGGAGATTGGTTTTGATGAGCATATCCTATGGAGTGAAGACAATATTGGGCATTGCTCCGGTGAAAGTGCTATCTTGGAGATTTGCAGGCGGGCTCTCTTCCGTGAGGTTGACCTGAGCTAGATATGCGTCGGCATTTTGGAGTGCATCGCTCAAAGCCGCGCGAACATCCTTTGAGAGCCTCAGGAGATCGTATAATGACAATTTGGCCGGTGTATTGGCCAACTGTGCCACAATATCGAAGTTGTAGGGCCTCTCCAACCCCTGAGGTGTCTCTTTTCGGAGGAATTTATCAAAGCGAGTCTCCTTCGGCCTAGGCTTATCGGTCGTCGAAGGCTGAGAAGGTCCTGGGGCGTCAGTAGTAGCTGGCTGATGATCTTTAGTTGAGTTCTCAGCCACGGGTTGGGATTGTGCCCCGGATCGGGTAACGACAGCCGTGACTTCTTCGACATCTGCTAAGATAGTGCGGCAGGATCTGAACTTTCCACTCTTCTTTTTGCGGATGTAAGGTGGTGTGGGCTGAGTCACCTCAAGTACTAGGTCCAGATGGACCCACATAACCTTCCACCGTGATGTGGTGAGGGGCACTAGACCAGCAACCCGATCCCGTGGAGGGGGAAGATTAGCAATCTCTATTGTTACTAGAGGGATGGGTATCACACCATCTTGAGTCTCTGTTGGAGGGACGCTGCCGAATTGTACGGACACCATGTTGGCCGCCATGGTTACCTTCTCGAAATCGATGGCCAGAGCGTTCGAATCGATGAGATGTTGGATGTATCGTATCAGTTGGTAGCAGTCGTGTGTAGCATGGTGGACGTAGCGGAGGTAATGGCAGTACTTTTGGTTCTCCATATCTGCTGGCCGAGGTTCCCGACTTGGTGGAGGGAGCTGAATTCTGTCTCCTTGTATGAGCATGTCCAAGATGGACTTGACGTGACCGTCTTCGAAGGAGTAAGTGATTTGCGGCCTTTGTTTGTCTGCCGATTTTGACTCAAGTTTCTGGGCTGTATCGGCCACCATATCCTGCTTACCCCTGTTGTTCCGATTGTTGGAGGGGCTACCCCCATTGTCGTTGTTGGTGTTAGGACGCTTGCCCTTGTTTTCTCCCTCCGAGATGTGCAATCCTAGTTGGCAAGCCTTCTTCAATCGTTCTTCGGCGCTTGTGGCACTGATGATGAACATCTTCCAGTCCTTAAATTGACTTTCTCCCATCCAGAGACTGATTGTTGGGAGCAATCTCTTTTGGCAAATTTCAATCAAGTAGGAATCTGGGTTACCAGACGGCAGCTTTATTGCAATTTGGCGAAACTGCTCAATATAGTTCCTTGTCAGCTCTTTCTCTCCTTGGACGACGGCCATGAGGGTGGACATCATGATGTCCTGTCCTACTTCGTAGAATCTCTCCAAGAACATGCGCTTGAAGCTGGCGAATGAGTGGATGCAGTTATCTGACAGGTTGCGATACCAGTCGAAGGCGACTCCTTCCAATGCCCCAATGAATAATCGTATGAGAATGGCATCGTCATGGGGCAGATGGTTGATGGTGACCTCGAAGTAAGTGATATACCAACTTACGGAGGTCTTGCCATCATAAGGATTGATGTTGAACGACTTATATCTTGGTGGGAAGGGGACATCCCTTCATGCAGCAGTGTATGGTTGTAGTATTCTGTGGTCTTGAGAGTTTTCTCGAGCGTGAAACATGGCTCGAAGCTCCTGGACCTCTCTTCTTGCTTCCATGGCCTCATCCACCGCGGTAGGAGCCGTCATTTCAGGAGGATTGTTGCCCGGGTTCGGTGCCACTGAGTTCGAGTCTGCATTGACCGCGGGACCCGTGCTTGTTTGGCCAGGCATCTCTCCTTGTAGAGTTGGAAGAGTCGCTTTGATTTTATCTACAGACTTGACCAAGGCATGTAGTATGGCCTCCAGAGTGTCAATGTGTTGGTGATCACTTGAACCACCTTGGTTGCTGTCCGTCATGAACACCGTCTTTACACAAGGGGGGACAGAGGGAACGGTGGAGGACGTGCCCTCCGAGTCATACCCCTGTACAGAGAAGTCATCGGGATATGTGGGAATGTTCTCCTTTGGTTCGGACTCAGAAAGAATAGTACCCCCAACTTCAGAGCTTGCTTCATCTTGAGAGTCGTGGACGTCGTCGGGGACGTCGGCATCTGCTGTATCTGACAGGAGAGTTGTTTCTTCGAGCTCATCTCTTTGGAACATCGGATTATCGTGGATGTTCTAAGGAGTGCTACCCCCTGTTTCAGTGACCCCCAGCGGTGCGGATGATGAATCTCCTGCTGTAGCAGATTTCGTCTTTGAACGGGTACCTTGGAATACTCCGGTGGTGGACAACCGCTTAGACGATAGTTTCTTAGCCGGAGTGGTTGAAATCTTTGGGCTTGAAACTTTTATCTTCTTCTCCCTCCCATCAGCAGGGATTTTCTGAGTGGAGTTGCAAGAGACGACGGGAGGCGCTTCGTCCTTTGAGCTTGGTCGTTGCAGTCTTTGGAAAACATATTGCCGGTCTTCTCTTGCTGTCGTATTGTTGCAACAGCAGTTGACAATGATTTGGGTACAGTGATGTCAGTGGGAGGACTCATTGCATACCGGGGCCTCTTCTCTTTCCTTGCGTTTGTGGAGAATAACCTCACGCAAGTCAGATAGGTCTGGAACGACCATTTTTGCTTCCAGGGTTCTGGGAGACTTTTAGGAACCACTCTGTCCGTTTACCGCCGGGGCTGGACTCGAGTGGTTCTGTACAACTTCCCATCAGAGGCCCGCATAACAGTATATGGAGCGCTCGGATGGTCAGAGGTTGGGACAGCCGACTGAGCTCGCCGAGCTCGTGCTGCCCTTGACTTCTTCACTTGAGTGCCTGAAGGCGTATAGTAGGAAGAGTCAGAGTGATGCTGCAGAGAGTCAGATATATTCTCTTGGGCACATGAGAGATCAGGACCATAGGAGAGGCGATCGAAGACCGAGCCTGAGCTGCGTGGAGCATGCAATATGCGGCTGGAGTCAACAGTCTTCATGCGGCTGGCAGTTGTGGCCGCATAGGCTTTCTTCATACGGCTGAAAGTCTCGGCCGTATGAGGTTTCTCCATGCGGCTGGAAGTTCTGGCCGCATAGACATTCTTCATGCGGCTGGCAGTTTCAGCCGCATGATCATCATGCATGAGGCTGGCAATCTTGGCCGTATGGGTGTTTGGCTTCTTCTTGGAGCACACAGAATCACTCTTTGTTCCTGTAAGCCCAGCATCGTAGTGCTTTCCTCTACAGGACTTGGGGACAGCAGAGTCTTCTATGGCTTGAAGTGGGGCCGCATGAGAGTCACCTTCGCCGTCTTGGGCAGCAGAAAGTACTCCGTCCAGGGCTTGGGAAGGAGCAAATGATTTTGGCCTCCACTCCCTGTAAGCCTTCTTTGTGCGGGTTTGCTTCTGGACCGGGCCAGCGCTCCTGTCGGAGAGCATTTCTTCAAATGCCTGTTGGTCGAACTGGACGACCATCTTCTGTTGTGTGGAGCCTCTGCATCTGATTGCGTCACCAACTCCTCAACCGTGAAGAAGTTTGTCCCCAGCAGAGTCGCCATCGTGTTTGTCATGAAATATAAAAGGGTAGAACAATTATCGGAGGAGTGGACTTTTACTTCACAATACAAACTCGCTTGTACAAAGAAAGCCTAGGGACGAAAGCCTAGATACAACAATCTAAGTACAATTGTTTATTTTAGATTCTGGAAGGTGATTATAGAGGCTCGAAAAAGCGACGGCAGCTCTGCCTTACTCCTTAGACGATCGGATGCAGCCTTGGCTCTGTAGAAGAACTACTTGGCATTGGTGAAGAAATGCTCTCCTTTCGAACTCTGTATATTCTCTCTCTGACTCTCTATCTCCATCTTCTCTCTCCTCTCTCTCTCTTTTTTTACAAGGGAATGTCACCCTGCTATTTATAAGAGTCGGGGCATCATTAGGATTTACAATGATTATCGATTCTCAAAAGTCGGCGGCTAAGGATCAATGAATCTGGGCCGTTCATCTTGAATATAATAGATCTGGGCAGTTAATGTGATTGCATCAAATCTTTGTGGGTAATTGATGATGATTGACATAAATCCTCATGATTTATTATGCTAATCTCGGATTTCCCGCAACGTGTCATTGATTTGCTTGATTGCAAATGATCTGATTTGATCCTAATATTTTATTAGGATTTGTTGATGGATTTTGGTCGATTTGATACCACGTGTCCCATTATCATGCCACGTGTCTTAACCGCGAGCCACTTAGAAAATCTGAGCCGCATGAGGACTGCTCCCCATTGAGCTGCATAAGGCTGGCCACGTTGCAAGGCTGCTTGGGAGTGGCCCCTGAACATTTGAACCGCATGGTGATGATCTGAGCCGCATGAGCGTAGGTGACCGCATGATGGGTGCTTTCTTCGTGAGCCGCATGGAGATAGTCCTCGTGAGCCGCATGGGGTAGCCTCTACTTGAGCTGCATGGGGTGGCCTCTGTCTGACCCGTATGCGACTGTCCACGTGTCAAGGCCGCATGAAGGTTTCTGGATTTCGTGGGATCGTGTCAGAGATCTCCTTCATTTTCCTAGGAATCTGCCATTATGACGGAGTCATTATTGCACGTCAGAGCTGTCATTTGTCAGAGCTGTCAGCCGCCAAGGCATTTAATGCATTAAGGGACAAAGGGAAGAGCTGTTGCGGGCCACGTGGCTCCTCCCTGAGCCGTATGGAACTATTCGAGCCGCATGTGCTCTCTCAGCCGCATAGGGATCCTTAGCCGCATGGGTTTTTTTTATTCTTTTCCATGCTTCTACAATGATGGGCACTCAGCAATATCAGATGTTAGCCAAGCAGCGCATGCACGCTCAGTTGCAAGAAGAAAATATACTACTCAACCAAGGATTGCAGACGGCTTTGAAAAGAGGGGCATAGACAGATTTAGGAGCATCACCCAGATTTTGTAAGTACAACCCTCGCCGTTTTGAGGGCACGGAAGATGCCATTTCAGCAGATGCATGGCTTAAGGATGTTGAGGCTATTTTGACAGCCGCTAAGGTGCCGGTAGAAGAACGTGTGGATCTAGTGAAGTTGTTACTTCAGGATCTCGCACGTGATTGGTGGGAATCAGAGGAAGTAGACATCATACGTCCTGTTGCTTGGGATGATTTTACTGCGAGATTGAAGACCAAGTACTATGGAGTTGTGGCGCAGTTTGAGCTAAAACAAAAGTTTATCAACCTCAAGCAGGCCGGCAAAATGGTAGATGCTTATGCAGTAGAGTTCTGCAGATTGAGTAGGTTCGCCCCAGAGATGGTAGCGACGGAGAGCCAGAGGCTTATGAGATTTCATCAAGGGTTTCATCTTGAGCTCTTACAATCGACAGAGGGGCACAATTACCAGACTTTCGATGAGGTATTGTCGGCAACCCGAAGGCAAGAGATCACCATCCAGAGAATTACGGCAAGGACTGGAGGTCAGAAGAGATCCCACAGTCAGATTGAAGGAGGAGGGGGAGTAGCACCCCGAACAACGATACCGTCCCTTGGCATTCGTATTTACGATGCAACAATATGAGGGCCAGCACCACCAAAGCAGCAGCAGCAGTAACAGCAACAGCAACAGAGAAAGAACCAGCAACCCCCAGCGGGCTTTACTTATTGTGGAAAGGTAGGACACACTAGAGATGTGTGTCGGACATTGAACGGACTGTGTTTGATATGTGGAAGTCCAGATCATCGGGTTACCATCTGTCCTATGAATTCGAGGTCAGGAGGACCAGTGCAATAATTTCCTGCTCTGTCAGCACCAGGGGTAGGCCAGTATCGAGGACCAGCGGTGGCAGTGAGACCGTTGGCACAACGTCTGTTCATGATACAAGCTCAGATGTTTCGGCAGCAGGGACCGTCGATACAGCAAGACCAACATAGACCACCCCAGCATCATCAAGGCAGGGGCCAGCAGCAGCACCAGGCTAGGCCACAACATGGTAACCAACTAGGAGGTCGAGGGCAGGCATTCACTCTGTCCTTAGAGGAGGCATTAGCATCGGAAGATGTTGTGGCAGGGAACATTCGTCGCCTCATATCCCGCAGTAGCATTATTTGATTCAGGAGCATCACACTCATTTATATCTGCACAATTTGTAACACGGCTAGGAATAGAATTCGAGGCATTGCCAAGGAGGTTAAATATACTCACTGGTAATGGGCTCGTAGGAGTTAGTAGAGTTATTCTAGCATGTAGCATTGTATTTTGCGGGCATTCCTTAACCGCCCGGTTGATAGTATTTTCTGTTGGATATTTGACGTTATCTTAGGCATGGACTGGCTGAAAGACAGTCGTGCGACAATAGATTGTCATAGAGGGAGTGTATCTTTTGATATTCCAGGCATGAATCAGTTCACCTTAGTAAAATCAGTGGCAACTCAACAAGAGCAGGGAGTAGTAACGACAATGGAAGAAGTTCAAGTCCCGAAGGTAGTTGAAGAATTTCTAGACGTATTTCTCGAAGAACTTCCAGGTCTACCACCGGTTAGGGATATTAAGTTCAGTATAGAATTGGCACCTGGAACTAAAACGATATCAGATCGAGTTTACAGAATGACGAATTCAGAGCAGGCTAAGATATATCAGCACAAAGAGGAACTGAAGGAGAAGAACTTCATCCAAGCTAGCATATCATCTTGGGCAGCACCAGTTGTACTTGTCGAGAAGATGGATGGGTCATCCAGATTGTGCATTGATTACAGGAAGCTTAACACGGCAACAGTAAAGAACAAGTACCCACTACCCAGGATCGACGACTTGTTTGATCAGTTGAGCAGTGCTAGAGTTTTCTCCAAGATAGATCTTCGTTCAGGGTATCATCAAGTGAGGGTTCGGAAGGAGGATATTTCTAAGACAATATTCAGGTCAAAGTATGGGCAATATGAATTCTTGGTAATGCCGTTTGGTTTGAACAATGCTCCAACTATATTTATGGATTTGATGAATCGCATCTTTATGTCATACTTAGATCAGTTTATTGTTGTGTTTCTCGATGACATTCTCGTATACTCTGCCAGTGAACAGGAGTATGAAGACCACTTCTAAAAAGTGTTACAGGTTCTGAGAGAGAACCAGTTGTATGCCAAGCTCAGCAAGTGTGAGTTCTGGACGGATCATATTTTATTTTTGGGTCACATCATACCAGGAGCTGGAGTAGCAGTGGATCCCAAGAAGGTAGAAGCAGTAGAGAGTTGGCCAGTACCCAAGACCATAGCTGATGTGCAGAGTTTCTTGGGATTGGTAAGATATTACAGAAGATTCGTATCAAACTTTGTAAAACTTTCAGCACCCATGACCCGCTTGACACGGAAGGACATGCCATTCGTCTGGTCGGCAGAATGCCAGGTATCATTTGAGAATATGAAGCAGAAGTTGATATCAGCGCCTATTCTCACATTGCCAGTTGGACCCGAAGGTTTTACCGTTTATTGTGATGCATCAGGAAGAGGACTTGGATGTGTCCTCATGCAACATGGGAAGGTGATAGCATATGCATCTAGGCAACTTCGAGACCACGAGAAGAATTATCCCACTCATGACTTGGAGTTGGCAGCAGTAGTATTTGCTTTGAAGCTATAGAGGCATTACTTATATGGTGACCGAGTGGACTTGTACACAGACCATAAAAGTTTGAAGTACATCTTTACTCAGAAGGAACTGAACATGTGGCAGAGAAGATGGTTAGGGTTGATCAAGGATTACGACGTGGAGCTTCAGTATCATCCAGGCAAGGCTAATATGGTAGAAGATGCTCTCAGCAGAAAAGGTGGTACATTTATGTTGACAACACAGAAGCATATCTTAGAAGACCTTCAGGAGATGGGTATCGAAGTTATACTTCCTAGTGATGTAGGAATTCTGGCAAGTCTACAAGTTCAATCTGACTTGGTAGACAGGATCAATGCAGCTCAGGCACAGGACCCAAGGATTCAGAAGCTTAGGGCATAATATAAGTCAGGACTCAGAAAGGAGATGCAAATCCATGAAGATGGTACGCTTAGGTTTAGATCACGTATGTGTGCCTAGTGGAGATATCAGACATGAGGTTATGATAGAAGCCCACAACTCTCAGTATTCTATACACCCTGGAGGGACCAAGATGTACCTAGATATCAAGCAGCACTTCTGGTGGAACAGGATGAAGAGGAAGATAGCTAGATTTATTTCCCCTTGCTTGGTATGTCAGCAAGTGAAGGCAGAACAACAAAGGCCAGCTGGGTTATTGCAATTGCTTCCTATTCTTGAATGGAAATAGGAATATATCATAATGGACTTTGTGACCAGTTTACCGAGATCGCCAAGTGGTAAAGAGGCCATTTGGGTAATAGTAGATCAGCTTACGAAGGTGGCACACTTTCTTTCTTCCAGAGTAGGGCAATCTACAGAAAAGTTGGCAAAATTGTATATGCAGCAAATAGTCAGGCAGCACGGAGTCCCTGACAGTATTGTGTCAAATAGAGATACCCGCTTTACATCACATTTCTGGAAGAGCTTGCATCACAGTCTGGGCGCTAAGTTATGATTTAGCACGGCTTACCATCCACAGACGGACGGGCAATCAAAAAGGACAATTCAGACTTTGGAAGATATGTTGCGAGCTTGCACCCTAGATTTTGGAGGGTCTTGGAAGAGCCACTTGTACTTAGTCAGTTCTCATACAACAACAGTTATCAAGCCAGTATCCAGATGGCACCATTTGAAGCACTATATGGTTAGAAGTGTAGGTCGCCACTAGCATGGGATGATATCGGGGAGAGGAAGATGCTAGGCCCAGAAATAATTGTTCAGACGGTTGAAGTGATTAAGGAAATTAGAGAGCGACTTCGATTTGTGCAAGATCGACATCGTCATTGGGCGGACCAGCATCTTAGAACACTAGAGTTTTCTGTTGGGGACCACGTGTTCTTACGGATCTCACCTACTAGTAGGGTCATTAGATTTGGCGTTCGCGGAAAGTTGAGTCTGTGATACGTGAGCCCATTTGCTATCATTACTAGGATAGGCGATGATGCTTATCGTTTATCCCTTCCACCTTCGTTACGAGAGGTACATGACATATTTCATGTATCTCAGTTGTGAAGGTATGTATCAGATCCAAGCCATATCCTTGATCATTCTGAGCTGGCTGTTGGTACCAACTTGTCTTATGAGGAACAGCCTATGTCTATTTTGGACCGAAAAGAGAAGATACTCAAGAACCAAACAATTAGCCTTGTCAGGATTGCTTGGGGTCATCACTCTTTAGGGGAGTCAACGTAGGAACGTGAGGATGACATTC
Source organism: Iris pallida (assembly GCA_029216955.1). NCBI lineage: Eukaryota > Viridiplantae > Streptophyta > Magnoliopsida > Asparagales > Iridaceae > Iris > Iris pallida. Next base: position 5,100,331 of record JANAVB010010198.1, on the reverse strand, counting down.
GATCACGGTATCCGCACCTGTTTGACTCATAAGGTATATTTCTTTCTGTATACCCTGATTGTCTTAACTCCTCATGCTTGTCACCTTATGAGTAGAATTGCTTGGTGTCGTCGGTAGTTAATCATAGATATGCTACTTGCTATTGGCATTGTAGAATGATTGCTTACTTAAATTGCTTATACTTAGATTAGTTTAGCTCTAATGTTTCTATCTTGCTTGGATTTGAAATTTCAAGGACGAAATTTTTCTAAGGAGGGTAGAGATGTCACTTTGCGTTCCTAAAATACGTATTTTAATACATGTACAACTTAAATTTATTTATTTAAAATTTATCATGTATTGCTTTGTATTTAAATTCTATTAATTTTCCTGTAATTATTTTTTTGTATTTTTACTTTCTGCTTTGCTTTCGGGTTCGGCCTGAGTTGGTTTATTTTTCGGCCATTGGATGGTTCACCAAACCCTACCTACCACCCTTTCATTTAAAGCCTCCAAACCCTTTCTCTCTCTTCATTACTCAACTTCACCATTACTCTTTTTCTTCCTCATAACTCTTCCTACCTACCTAGCCGCATAGGCAAGTGCCTACTTGCTTCATGATGGATCCCCAATATTATTGTTCCATCATCTTTCTTACTTGATCTTAAGTCTTTTTAGTACTTAGCATTTTTTAGTTTCATGGCTCATTTTGTGTAGATCTAAACTTATTTTTTATTTTCGGATTATTGGGTTTTTATCTAGCTAATCTTGTTATTTTTAAGTTTTGATGGTTCCGTGTTGTAGAAAATTTCATTCTACCCTATTTTGACCTATGGAAGTTAAGATTTGGGCTTGGAATGAAGGATTTAGAAGGCTTGGAAGTAATGGCTTCCATGGTGTTGTCTTCAGAAATTCGGAGAAGAAGAACCGTTGCTGAGCCGCATGACTTGCACGACCCAGCCACATGAATTTCTTGGCCGCATGGCGGTGCTTGGCCGCATGAGTTTTTATGCGGCAAATCTTCCTAGCCGCATATGCATTACCAGCCGCATGTACTTCTAGTTGGCCGCAGCCTCATGGCAACTGATCCCAGTCGCATGGGACTATTTCATTCCAGCCGCATAGAACCCAAGTTTTCGAGCCGCATGGCTCTGCCGCATATTTTGACTATATAAAGCTTGTCATCTCCTGGCCGCATAAACTTTGGTAATTTTAGCCGCATGGGTCGAGTTCTACCCGGCCGCATGAGATCGCATTCCTTTTCAGCCGCATAGACTGACACTTATTCCCAGCCGCATGGGGTTTGTTTTACTCAGCCGCATGGGATTTGTTTTACTCGGCCGCATGAGCTTGATTATTTCTTCAGCTGCATAAGGCTTATTGTTTCTTCAGCCGCATAAGGCTTATTGTCTTCTGACTGCATATGCTTGGGGGATTCCAGCCGCATAAGGCTCATTGTTATTTTCTAGCCACATGACTGAGCTTGAACCCCAGCCGCAAGAGACCCGATTCTTGGCCGCACGGCATTGAGCCGCATGGAATCCCATTTGCCCGGCCACATGAACTCTAGCCCATAATGCCTTTGAGATGATTCTTATCCCGAATTGACATTGATTGACATTGATTAACATTGATTAACATGGATTGTTATCTTAGCAATAATTAACATTGATTGTCACCTTGGCATTAATTAACATTAACTGTTATTAATAATTGATCATTCTTTCCTAGTTGGAACTAAGAGAATGGCTAGTCGTCTTATTGAATTGAATGAATGAGACACGTTCATACTAACTATGAATTATAGTAATCGATTGGCCGATCCCGAATATTGGCATAAGGCACATGCAGGCTTCAATTTATTTATTTATTTATTTATTTTAAAAAAATAATATGTGTACTTTATGGTCAAGGCATGATTATTCCGTGGATAGTTTTGATTGTTGTATTACGCTATGTAAGACCTACAACCTAACCGCACGGGTATCGTTGTAGAGTTGGGCATATCGTTCTTTGTACAGAAGTACTCATTCTGAATGACTATGATCCACGACATGGGATTTCACTCAACGTAGAGACTATTAAGTTAAATAAAATAACGATTGCATGGAGAGAATGGATTCCCGAATTCTTACATGGCAGCCCTCTTTGGGACTATAAAGTGCCCGACAGGCCGGCTGGTTCCCACAGATACTGCAAATCTGCCACACGGGCAGGAAGCAGTATCTGCTTATATTATTTATTGTATATTGTATATTGATGATGGGCGTCCCGCTGGGACTCGTCTAATTCATGATTGGTGTAATTGATTGATTGGATAGACTAGCCTTGCTTGCACATAGTGAGAACTGAGGAATCCTTATTGCATAATTCTAAGATAACTTAAAACTTACCGTAGCAAGCCGTAGTAGTTGCATGGCTGTTTAAGTTGACTTTTTTTGTGTACTGTACCTACTCCGTTAACTAACTCAGATGATCAGAATGTTAGGATATGACGGGCCAACTTCTGTCCTTGTTTGGTTTGGAAGTTGGTTCGAAGTGTCGTGATGTTATGTGAATCTCAGTAGCAAGCAGAGATCTATATATTATATTCTCTTATTACTGGTTCCAATTCCTCATATTGTGCATCCTTACGGTACTTGCAATTTAGAGGTCTAACCTCTCTGGTTTTGCATGGCCAGATTTAGAGCCGGTTCCCTAGGACTCAGCTTACTTCCACCTCCAGGATGGTCAATACTAGAGGGATGATCGCAGGAGGACTGGAGTGGGTTCCTTACTTCCCTGCTCATTTTGTTATTTACTTTATACCTTGTCGTTTGGCACCGACATGTTAGTTGGATTGTCTTGTACTTACTTTTACATAATTGTAACTAAGTCAGGCTGTAGCTGATAAACAATTGTGTATACCTTGCTTCATCATCTGGTTATGTTTTATAAAGCAAGATATCAAAAACATTTTGACTAAGCGTTTGGGACGTCTTACTGCTTTATCTTACATGTTCTCTATTTCTGTTTCGTGTTTGAATGATTGAGACAATAGATGTGAAGTGACCATAGTGAGACTTTTATGTAGTATGCACCCCCTCGTCTTATTAGACAATATTGATCATATTATACGATATTTCTCTACCCATAATACGTAGCTGGCTGATTCATTCCCCGCTCTCCAGTATTCTGGTTCTGGGGCGTGACATAATTTATTCTAATTGATATCGTGATCGTTATCGTGGTCGTGTTTTCATAATTGTGAGGTATAGAAATTAGAGAGGTACAATTACTAGGCGTGTGGTCAAAGCCCAGGTTGTATTGTTGGCAACTCTCCCGTTTACAGGGGCGGGCCTTATATCCTCATCGTTCGCCCAAGCCGTCCATGTGTAGGAACGTTGTACTTCTCATGACACATGCACTATTATGGTTTATATGAGTTTCTTTGTCTTTTCATTCTCGCTTCCTTCTTATGTCGTTTATCATATTGCATATTTTCTTGTTCATATTGTTCGTGTTTTCCATTGATCATTAATTCACATATTTAGTGTTATATTGTTTTATATTGTATTTGTATTGTGAGGGCTAGACTTGTACTTATTCCAATCTTGACTGGATAACCATTTTTCAGTTGGCAGATTCTTGATGACTATTCTCGATGACTTGCTCTTTTGCTTTGGGTTCCTTCGGGTGGAGTTAAACCTATCTTGGAAGCCAACCATAGATTCTAGTTAGAATAGTCACATATAGCGGGTTCGTATCTGTTTACAAATTTGAATGTATTATTGGAATTTTAATTAAAATAATTATTGTGAATGAGCAAAATAGTGATATTTGTTGTATTTGAGATTTATATTGAGTCCAGACAGCGTACTACCGTCGATGCTGTGGCGTAGGCTAGACTTGGCCACGTACTCGTATCTCGAAAAATGGAAGCGGGTCGTGACACATTATTAGGTTAGGCAGAGGCAGGAAACTCAGTCCATAGTTTATTATACCCTTTGAGATATTGAGCAAGGTAGGGGCAGTTGCTTACAGATTAGCTTTGCCGCCTAACCTAGAGGGAGTAGACAATGTATTTCATATTTTCAAGCTTCTGAGGTACGTAGCTAACCCCAACCATGTGTTGGATCATTCAAAGCTTGAGGTAGGCCCTATCTTCACTTACTCAAAGTAGTCGGTTGAGATACTTGACCGCAGGAAGAAGAGACTGCATAATCAGACAATTTTACTGGTTCGAGTTGCTTGGAGGCACTACTCTCATGGAGAGTCTACATGGGAGATAGAGGATGAGATGAAGGAGAGATACCCATATCTGTTTGAGATGAGATGTACTCGCTACTCTCCTAAAATTTCGAGGACAGAATTTTTTCAAGAAGGGTAAATGTGTAACTCCACTTTCCCTAAATAAAGATTTTGGCTCTATCTGCTTATTTGCTATACTCAAATATTATTATTATTTATTAATTTATATTTAACTATTATTATCTGTTTATAAATTTATATTTAACTAGTTAGCAATTAATTTATCAAAATATTCTAAATATTTGCAAGCTTAGAATTTAAGCCTCGGGCTGTTATTATTGGGCCGAGCCACTCATTAAGTCGGCCAATAGAGCGTAACTCACTTTAAAGCCACCAAACCTGTGGGTTATAACCAACATTTAAAGCCAATTCCCACGATTGACCAGTCTTACTCTTCTTCTTCCTTCTTCGAATTGGTTGGCCGTAGTAGTGCAGCGTCAATACCTCATCTATGTGTCAAGACGAGCAACCACCCTGATTTCTCTAGAGAAGTCAAGAGAGGGTTCTATACCACTGACCTAGATCCATCTATCCTGGCCGTCCCTTTCCACTGATATGCCTTCGGTGATCCTCGTCGTTCATCAATAATGGTCAACAATGCTCGATCTTCCTCTGACCGCCTATAAATAGACATCTTCGGCTCTATTCTAATAACTCCTTCCACCTTGGCGAAGCCCTGCCAAATTCTCCACCATTCTTCTTTCCTTCTTCCTCTTCTTTCTTCATAGATGGACAGATCTCGAGCTCATGGCTATGGCGGTGGTCATCCTCTTCCCGAGGAAAGACTAGCCGAAGGTCATGATAGTTTCGTTACGAGAAGGTGGTATACAGTACTGGAACGATACTGAGTTCCTCGAAAATCTATAGTGACCACGCATTGATCGACTCTCTCCGTCTTCTTCGGTAGTGGCAAACAGCATACTGGAGTGTTTCTCTGCAGATCAGCAAGGGTGCTAGACTGTGGCACAATGGACTCTGGGGATCATCCAATCGATATTCATCGGTTAGTCCGTTCTAACCCAATATACTGATTCTTGTTACTTCCAGTTTAATGATCAATCTAAGAATCGATCGAATCAATTCTTGTGAAGAAATTGAACTTTGTCTCCTCAATCTGTGGCGAGTCAAATCGAATCCTTCGGATCATAGTCGATCGGGCACGGTGTGACTATGTGCGATTGATCGATCGCGAAAGCAGAAGTTTGAATCCGATCTGTGAGTTCCCTAACCTTGCTTCTTATCTTAATTCTCTTTTCTTTGAAGCTCCCGATCGAAATGATCACAAATTGATATCAACTTTCGTTGTGCCTATGATGTGTTCGATGGAATGTTTCTACCAATCTCGCCATCGAGTCGGATACTAGATCATGAGTTTTGATACGGATACATGCTCTATATTGATTCGGCATTGTGCTACACACGAAAATTCTAACCCCTTGATTGAAGCTTTGGTGACCAAGTGATGTTCCTTATTACGATACTTGTGATATAGAGGTTGACTCGAGGAGTAAACAAACCCTTTGTTCATATTTGACGAATGGTATTATGGACACGATACAGTCGGTAGTGTGATACATGCAGGTTCGTATCAGTGTTGATATGAAGTCAGTCTCTGTGTCCGATTATGTTTTTCTGTCCTTGCAGTAGTTAGGAAATTTGACTAAGGGCACTGTTCATGAACGTTAGAATTTGGGTGGGACTTTGCACGACCAGTTCTGTAATGGGCTCGGTTTGTTAATAAAGGAGTTCATGTTTTACTATGTTGGATTGCAATATTGGGCCAGGTATAGATGGAATTTGTTTGTTTGAGCCTTAAGTCTTGGGCTTTATAGCTTAATTTTAATTGAGCCATTGGAACAAATGTTAGGTCTAGAATTTGTGCTTCCAAATATTCAGTTTAGCTAACTTGTGAGATAGATTTTAGTATAGGTTTATATAGACAATTAAAAGGTCAACATTATTAGGATTAATGGGCGTAGGGCCAAATTAATAAATTATGACATCAAGGATAGTAATGAATTCAATGTTCAAGTCTAGAATTAGTGATTGTAGAATATTTTAAAAAAATTTAACCTAGGAGGCACTACAACAAAATAGGTTAATAACGACACTTTATCTACGACACTTTCTAAATAAGTGTCATTATTCTTTCGTCATGACGGCACTCTACGAAAACGTGTCGTCATAAATGAGTATTTATCATAATCTACGACACCTCATTTAAAGTGTCGTAAACATAAATTTAACAACACTTATAAGGATATTTATAAATGTTGTATAATAATATATACTATATACAACACTTTTAAAATGTCATATAATATTATAAAGTAAATACAACACCTGGGAAGTGTTGTGGCAAATTCCCCCCCCCCCTTTTTTCGTTTGCCGCCCGCGGCCTCCCAATTTTTTTGCTTGGCGCCCGATTCTCTCTCAGAGCTCTTAAAAACCTTTCCCAATTTTTTCTTTTCTATCCATTCTCTCTTTTTACTTTCTCTCTCTCTCTCTCCTCCGTTCTCTCTCAGACCTACGGTGGCAAGAGGGCTGTCTTCACCGCCGTCACCGCCGTCACCGCCGTCACCGCCGTCACCACTGTCATCGCCGTCACCGCCGTCACCGCCGTCACCACTGTCATCGCCGTCACCGCCGTCACCACCGTGTTTAGGTCATCTCTCACTCCTTCATCTTCCCCCTTTCTTTTTATGAATTTTTCTTCCTTGATTTATTATATAGGGTTTCCTTTCTTATTTAGGGTTTACATGAAGAAATTAAAATCTAGGGTTCAAAATTTAGGAATTTGTTTGTGCTTCAAAACTTTGGGAAGATTAAGTTTTTTATTTGGAGTTTAATTTCTGAAACATAAGTTTATTTGGGAATATGTTATATTTAAATCAGTTCCAATTGTAATTGAACTCCATCCCCTTGATATGTGGTAAGGATACAAGCCAATGTTTAAGAAGTTGCTCCTCGAACCTTACTAAGTTCAAGCTTCCTTTGACAATCAACTAGTGTATCTAGTGAAATATGGAGGTTTTTGCAGGTTAACATCAATATGGGGGCTAGTATTGGGTGTTTTGATTCACTGACTCTATAATTCAGCCTTGCAATGTTCTGTTCCTGTGTCAGTCTCATTCTCTTGTATATGGGTGTTCTGTGTCTCTTGGTAATACAACCAAGTATTGGGTTAGTGATTCCATTGTGTAGTAGACTAGAACTTTTACTGCCTATCTCATTTTATTCTTCACTAGATACTTGTTCTGTCCATAGAACCCGACCTGCCTATTTCACACCCATTGTTGTCACCCCTTATTTCAATCATGCAAATACATGTCTGCCCACTTGGGTCAGTCCTTTATACACTAATGTCAACCTCCCTATTGATAAATCATTTTATTAGTTGTAACCTTGCCTAACCATTTTTTCCCTTCATCGTTCTGTCCACCTGTGCACTTGATGCACAGGCCATTGCATGCAGTGAGTGATAGAATTCAGGAAGAACCGGTAATGAAGTGTCATACATTTTGGTTCCTTACAGATATTAATATCCTGCACACATTGGTATGGTTTACTGCATTTCTAAACTACTGCACATACCCAATGATTGAAGTTTCAGACCACACTCACTTGGCTAACTGCTTTCCCCAATACGAGTAATACCTTGTATATTGCATTATCTTGCCTTCATTCACACCCAGCCTTTACTTTAGGTCTGATGCATGTTCTGTTCATCTCCATTGAATACTGCCCTGTCCGTTTGTACCTACTAATTTCTGTACTACCATCCCCTTGGCTATGGTATCAATCTATATTTGAGGTCAGTCCTCTTGTTCGATGTTCAATCCTTCTGAATCTAATACCTTAATGGTTCAATCCATGTTTGGATTGGATACTTACAATTGATTAGCTTCCATTGACAATCAACTAGTGTTCAAGCTTCCATTGACATGCCAATTTACAAATTTAAATATGCCTTGTACAACACACATGATACATGAGCACGTGGGGATTCAAGAAAAATTAGATTTGTTTATTTGTCGACAATATCAGATAAAGTGGCCTTAGTAGCCTTGTAGATTCTGAAATTACTGATACTCTTTTGAGCAAATAATGATGTTAATTGACTGGAAACTAAAGAAATTGTCCTTATCCTATTCTAGCGCAATACCAACACACTAGATATCCCAGAGTTATCTGAAATAATCTTTTATAACATAGTTTATCATTGTGACTATAGCTTTCTTTGATTTGATGTTCTCCAATTGTATGGGTATAGTATCACTATCGTCCATAATGTGAATATAGTGTTCTTTCACATTATGCAAGCTCAGGTGACAAATTCCTCAACTTCACCACACAGCTACTTGGGCAACCCATATAGATTTCTGGAGTTAAATTTTGTCATGGTGATTGTCTGGAGGAGACTGTATATTACTGGCAGTAGGAATATGAATGTTGGCGGAATATTGAATTCAGACAGGACTTCAATTAGTCGGATATAACAGGATATACTTGGTCAAATTTGCAGGATATGCGTCAATTTACTTTTTTGACGCCTCTGACTATAGGGGAAATGTTCTATAACTATTTATATGGATTATGTGACTGTCTATAACTTCTAAAGAATACAATATCTGTTTATATGCACCATTCCATGTTTGAATATCATTATCAGTTCAATTACCACAGATCAAGGTTTTGGATTTCAATCAGTTCCTTGAATCCTAATCCATAGTAAGCAAAGAGGGCTCATAGCATTCCTCTAGGATAATGTGACCTTCAACTAAGAGATAAATTTAAACTAGCTAAGAAGAGTTCCTTGTAACTTCTTTATATCATTTTTTGTCGCTTTGATATTAGAATGATTTAGATGCTTACCAGTACAAATTTGACATTTGTTGATGCCACGCCAAACTGGTTCTTAGTAGACAAATATGGTGGTGCAGGAAAGGGTGGTTTTGGCTTTGAATGATACTGGGCTCTTCACAACTGGTGAGAAGGTGTGGCAACTCTTGCCTGCATTCTTATACTTACATCATAATTGGTCCTAGAAATGTTAGTAACCTGACTTGCTCAAATACTTCTGCCAAAAATTTATGTATTGGTTCATTGTTTCATATTTGAATTCTGAAGATGCCAACAAATGATTGAGGGGACCTGATATTGTTGCTTAATCCCTCTTCTTGACACACTCTATATACTACCTACTGCTACTGGTACACAAGTATCTGTGATACCCATAACTTGTGCATCAATATGTATTACATGGATACACAACCCACAAAAAAAAAGATTCTCAAATCTATTTTACTCAAGTATCAACTCATGATCCTCAAGTATCTAATTTTTTATTCCTTTTGATTCCATTAAGTAGATATGATTTTTTGTTGTTGATTTTCCTGTTGCTTTTCTGTTTATGTTTTTGGTTTGTTTGCAAACAACATTGTTTTTCTTCTTTGTATTTTTAGTTAGTAGTTCGATCCAAAAAATTGGAGTTCTCCTCTAGTTTTATCTGTTGGAGGAAGGTTTAGGAAAGGAAGGTTTATGAAAGTTTACAATTTGTGTTGCAAAATAATTTTCTTCGTTTTAGTTTTATATTGTTTTATTAAAAAAAAGAATCTGGGTTCTGGGAAGGCTGTCACGCTAATATATACACACTATTATGATTGGCAATATACGTCTCATTTATTCATCATTATGTGATGTGTTAGTTGTGTTATCCTAAGTTAGTTGATGGCTTGGGCCTTCATGATTTTAATTTAGAAAATCAAGTCTCTATCATATTCATGCACATACCAAGACTTGGGCTGAAGTAAAACCGACAGTACATTAATAGTGTTAAACCTCTCAACTATAATCACAACTTGCGTATATTAGCCGCTAGTTGTAGTAATTAATTTACCTTCACCCTTTCATGTAGAGATGTGATCCTATTTTTGTAGGAATTTTATTTATGTTCTTTAGGTTTAATTTCTAAAAGCATACTTTCCTAAAAACCGCTAGTAACGTGTTGTTTGCTTCCATGTTTTGGAGACTTGAAAATAGGTTGTTAGAACAAGTGTCAAGATATCAATAATGTTTTGGATCGAAGATGAATCTGGCTCTCTTTCTCATTCTATCTTTCTTATCTAATTTTTTCTCTTATATGTATACATGTGTACCTAAGGCGATGATTATCTGAATGAAACATTGTTTGAATTTAGACTGTTATATTTACTCAATATATAGTTTCGATACGTATACAAAACTCTAACTTTCTTTTGGTGTCCATGTTAGGTTATTTTGGTTCGGAATTGTAGTTGTGGTGAGCATCCAACAAAGTCACTAAATTTGTTTGTTAAGGATGGATAAAACATGGACAAATTATCCAAGGTCCTAACTTTCTTTGATATATATTTACTTCTAAGCTATGAAATATATGAATAATTACATAGGTCATAGTTTTTTGCTTCTATTTGTAGGTCTAGTGATGAGTACTTAGAAGGAGTGAAAAGATTTATAACAAATGCTAAGAACTATGCTAGGAATCCTGATTGGATCGTATGCCCATGTAAAGAATGTAAAGTTGAAAAGTCACAAAAAAATGATGTAGTATATGATCACTTGGTACGAGTTGGTTTTGATCCTTCATATCAACTTTGGGTTCTTCACGGGGAACATTCAAGTAATTTTGAACAAAATGAGACTTCTCAGTTGCCAGATGCTCACAGGATGTACCATGATGCATACATTCCTTTTGCTGGAGATTCAGAGGCTACTGAGGGTATAAATATGAATGCAGATGAGGTTTTTAGAAAAAAGTTGGAAGAGGCTGAAGCTCCTTTGTATCCAAGTTGTACCAAGTACACAAAGATATCAGCGATCACTACTCTTTACAAGCATAAGGCTACAAATGGATTGTCAGATAAAGCATTTAGTGAACTTCTTGAGATTTTACAGGATATGTTACCAGAGGAAAACAACATTCCAGATTCTTTATATGCGACAAAGAAGTTTCTAAAAGAGTTTGATTTAGGATATGAGAAGATACATGCTTGTGTCAATAATTGTTGCTTGTTTAGAAAAGAGAAAGAGCACATGGAAACATGTCCTACCTGTGGTTCTTTACGATGGAAAGTAAACCCACGAACAAGCAAGATCCGAAAAGGAGTGCCTGCGAAGGTTTTGCGATACTTTCCAATAATACCAAGATTAAAAAGGATGTTTATGTCAAAAGATAAGGCAGAACAATTGATTTGGCACTCCACCCACCACAGTCAAGATAAAAGAATGCGCCATCCAGTAGACTCGGTTGTGTGGGATTCTATTGATAAAAAATGGCCCGATTTTGCTTCGGATCCAAGAAATATCAGGCTTGGGCTATCATCAGATGGCTTTAATCCTTACAAAAATCTCAGTATCCAATACAGTATGTGGCCGGTCTTGCTATGTATATACAACCTGCCCCCCAATGTATGCATGGCACAAGAGAATTTGATGTTGACTTTACTTATACCTGGCAAAGATGAACCAGGAAACGACATAGATATATATCTTGAACCACTTATTGATGACTTGAAGGAGCTTTGGAGCCATGGCGTGGAGGCATATGATGCATTTACTAAGTCTGTATTTAATTTGAAAGCTATTTTGATGTGGACAATCAATGATTTTCCAGCTTATGGTAATTTGGCTGGTTGTACAACAAAAGGAAAACTTGCATGTCCTATATGTGGTCCTAATACATGTTCTCGATATTTAAAGAAGTCGCATAAGACTGTGTATATGTCTCATAGGCGATTTCTTCCACCTAGACACTTGTGGCGTGATAAGGCTAGCTGGTTTGATGGGACTAAAGAAAAAGGGCTCCCACCAAAACCATTGACTAACAATGAAATTTTACATGCCGTAAATGAAGTTCAAAATGTGTGGGGAAAGAGCAAGAAGAAGAAAAGAAAGCAGAACGAACCTCCTCAAATGTGGAAAAAGAAGTCAATATTTTTTCAATTACCATATTGGGAGGTAAATTATTTTTCACTACAATTCTCAGTTTTTATTTAATTTTAATATAAGAGATTAATTTTTTAGAGACTTGGTACATTTTTTTGTATAACAGGCTATACCGTTGCGTCACAACTTGGATGTGATGCATACTGAGAAGAATATTTGCCAAAGCATCTTAGGAACGCTATTGAATATTAAAGGACATACGAAGGATGGATTACAGTCTCGTGGAGATTTAGCGGACATGAATATTAGGTCCGACTTATATGCAGAACCAAGAGGACAAAGATTTTTTCTTCCTCCAGCACCTTATACACTATCAAAAGCTGAAAAGCAAATCATTTGTAAGAGACTGTTTGATTTGAAGATACCTGATGGTTATAGTTCAAATATTAGCAATTGTGTCAAGCTGGAAGAATGCAAGATTATTGGTCTCAAGTCCCATGATTATCATATTTTAATGCAATAATTACTGTCAGTTGCTTTAAAAGGAAATTGGAAATCCTATATATCTCAAAATTTAAGGAAAGTTATAGATGCTGGTGTGGATGTATCTCAACATATTACCCTCCTCAAACCGGCCGAACCTACGGACTGTGAGTGGGATGAATTTGTAAAGGTTCGAACCTCCGATCAATTTAAGGTAAATATGATATCTAATTGTTTTTAAATCATATGCATTGTATATTTGTATTAGAGTTATAAGCTTTGTCTTAACTTATTTTGTATAGGAATTAAGTCAAATGAAGCAGGCTGCAAGGGCAAAACAAACGATGCCTTATACTTTGAGCCGTAAAGGTTATGCAAGATATGAGCATGATTGGGTATAAGTTGTACTTGTTTTTAGTTCATGTATCTTTAAAATTCTCATTGCTTGCAATAAACTTGATATGTTTCAATCATTTTGTCATTCGATTTTTGATAGAAAATTGAAAATGAGGGCAAATCTATATCAAGGGTAGACCTGTGGATCGAAGGACATAAGAAAAGGAAGGGCGATAAGAGGGGAGAGCCGATCAACGATGTTGCAGATAAGGCAATTGTATGTAACTAAAACTTATTTATTTCAAATTTGTTATTATCTTGTATTTTTTATGATTCTCACAATATGCTAATACCATCTCTTTTTTAGTCGGATATAAAAAAGTTGAAAGAGCTTTCAGATAGTTCGACCTCCATAAATGAGGATGCAGTGAGTAAGTATTTTGGTCCAGAACGCTCAGGTTTTATTAGAGGCCTTGGATTTGGAGTTACCCCATCTAAAATAGAGGCCCACTTACAAAACAAAACATTGATGCAATCTGTCATTAATGAGTTAAATGAGGTTCGCAAAACTCTGGATCTTACGCAAAAAATTCTAAGAGAGCTTAGGCCAGACATGGTAAGTTGTGATAATTTTATCTTCAACTCATGTTTTTTCGAAAACCTATCAATCTTAAGTTTCACAAAACTCAAGTCATAAAATTGTTTTACAGTTTCCAGGAGAGCCTAGCAACAGTGGAGGAGAGTTGCCAACTACCTCAAGTCGACAGGTATTTTTAATGGTATGTTATTGGTATTTAATGCTGAAATAGTAAACTTACTTTTAGCTCCTTGTTTCTTTGTAGTCCCGTCAAGAGAGTGTGAATGCTAGTGCTACTACAAACCTTATGGGTGCTAAGTGCGACCTGTTAAACTGGAATGCCACAGGACAGGTGGTGGCAAAGGCGGAAATTGCTTCCACGGATTCTACGTCAATGGTACATCATGTCATACTTGGGCCAGATTGCTACAAAGTTTGGGTTAAGCAAGTTTTAGTTCCAGATGTTATTTTGTTTCGAGCCTCAAGGGAATTTTTTACCCTTGATGATGCTATAGGAAGTACAATTGCTTGGCCACACAAGTATATTAGTTTAGAAGATATTCAGGTAATTAAATTATTAAGATGTATGTTTAACTTAGTTCTATTGTATTTGTAAAGAAGGATGTTGATTAGTATATTATTTCATATCGAGTATATGTACATTTGTGCTAATGGTTCAATCGTCCTTGTTTATTGTTTTAGGGGAGTACCAAAAGGTTGTCAAGTTCTTGACTGGTAAAACTTGCTTGTGTGGTAATGGTGAAGGTCAGAATTTGAAAACTGTTTAAGGTACGACAAAATTTTCTACAGTTTGGTTTGATTTGGAAACTGTTTGTATTTTAGATACGTTTCATGGATCTTCCTTACAAGAACCGCAAATTTAGTCTTCCTTTGGGTTTTAGGTGGTCAATTGAGATTTTACCAAGGGAAAAGTTTTATACTACTATTATTAGTTCTATGGGGAAAAAAGCTTTCCTCCTGCTCTTCCTTTTGTAATTTGTACTATGCGAAAGAAACATAGTTATAAACTAAAAGTCATGTCGCAACATAAAAAGAAGTGACAGCTAGAGCTGTCCATTTTGCTAAATAACTTCAACAACTGAGTGCAGCAACAATAACAATAAAAAGCCTTTATCCAAAATTTGTAATATAGGTTTCACCTAGATTTCAGCTCTGAGTTACCAGATTGTCCAATGTCCTGGCCACCAGACCATGTCGGAAACAACGAGTCTTTCACCCCATGATTTTTTTGGGTTGGTTGTATGTGTCCTTTTCCTATGTGCAGCTTTAGTGTTTCGTTCCAGGTTTATATAGGTTTCCCTTACCTGTGATAACTTCTTCCATTTATATCACACCTCTAAGGCCATGTTTGGTTCGCGGAATCTGGACCTTGGGAAAGGACATTCCTTTCCTGCAACTTTAGTGTTTCATTCCAGGTTTATATAGGTTCCCCTTACCTGTGACAACTTCTTACATTTAAAAATGAGAAATGAGAAATTAAAACTAAAGCTTTGAGAAGTGTTCTTAGTGTTTCGTTCCAGGTATATAGAAATGAGAAATTAAAATTTTTAATTTTCATTTCTCATTTTCGTTCCAGGTTCTCTTGTTTCGTTCCAATGTCCTGCAGCTTTAGTGTTACCAGCTTTGGTTTGCGGAACCTAGACCTTAAGTGGAGCCTCAATTGGTTTCCTTTCCACATGTTGGAACCTTCTCATTCTTGTAGTATGGACTTATCAATTTTTAATTTTCATTTCTCATTTTCAGTTTGGCTTTGAGAAGTGTTCTTATAAGAGGCAATTCAATGCTATAAAGTCACCTCTCAGATGACTCACTCAAACTTTATATCCCTACTTTTAGGAGTATATAGATAGTTTGAACGAGTGTCAGTCTTTCCTAGGCCCATCAAATCTCATATACACACTAATGCAAAATAGATTGGCCATGCTTATGCCAACAAAGCTTCTTGTCCAAACACTATACATTATTTACCTGCCAACATAACTTTGGTTTGGCCTATTTATGATCCCTACATTTCTAATGATCTCATTCAAATTTGGTTGGGTATGGATATTGCTCCTGTTCACACATTCAAATTTGGTTGGCCTATTTACCATCCTTAGGGCTTGTTTGGTAACCGGATTTTACTATTTGGATTTGAATTTGGAAATCCTCCATATCCAAATCATTGATTTTGTTATTTCAGTTGTGTTTCTTTTATTTTTTCATTAGTCATTATATGTTTGAAAGTTGAAATATTCATAAATTCTCATCTTTTTGTGTGTGCAGATCGATCGATGTGTTCTGAATAGATTCGAATTTGATGCTGGAAAGGGTTGGACACTAAGTAGTACTAGTAGGAATCTTATATGTCATGTAATAGACTTTGTTGTTGTTCTCAATATTTTTTTTTTATTGAGACTTTGTATGGATTTGAGATATTGCATTATGACATTGTATGGATTTGAGATATTCAATTATATTATTATTGGTATCCTAAAGTTTTATTATTTGTGGAATTGGTTTTGGTTAATTATATGAAAATAAATATACAAATGAAATTGATTTATATTTCATTTATTTTGATGCCATTATATAGGCATTTTAAAATGTGTCGTTGAAGTGAATTAGATGACACATTTAAGGTGTTGTGACATGAATGATATTTATGATTTGAATGTTTAGATTGCACATAACAAATGTTGTGAAAAATATTTATAACATTAAGATGACACTAGTAGCATGTCGTAAAATAAGTATTAAACGACATTCCAGAAGTGTCGTCTTAAAATAATTACATGGCTATTTAAAATTAGGACGACACTTATCAGGTGTTATTGAAACACGTTAAGATGGCACCAGTACAGTGCTGTGAAAACATGGTTAACACGACATTCAGAAAGTGTTGTCATAAAGTTATTGTATGACACTTACGAAGTGTCGTTGAAAAAAAAATACTTTCTATGACACCCCCTCTAGACTACACTCAAAAAGTGCCATGAAAAGTCATTCACGACACTTTTTGAGTGTCGTTAAAACACTCTTTTGTTGTAGTGAGGTTCCTTAGAATATTGTCTAAAAATTTTTTCCTCTATTTTAGGTGATATAGAGACATTGCCCTTTTCAGGAGAGAGGCAAGTACTTCAGTAACCTCTCTTTCTAAAATTTTGAAATATACTTTTTATTGTTTATTTGAATTAAATGGTGCATTTGGAATTTTATAAATACTTTAATTAAATAGTTATTATGATAGAAAGCTTTAGTCATGGTTAAGATTTAGAGTACAAAATGACTAGGAAGGACGGCACGGATAGTGTAGTCGTGTGCTTTGACTAGTGTTTTATCTATAGTAGGGAAGGTCGAGCCATAAGTGTGTCCAAACTAGGAAAACCAGGCCAAGTTGTGACATGGCCCCTATTAATTATTTATTTTTGAGATTATAGACTTTTAGAAGACTCGATTGTACAAATTTAGCGCGAACTTGACCCGAACCCAACCCAAGCCCAGGTAGTCATGTAGCGCTACCAACGACATCAATGTAAATGAATGTTTACACCTACATATTCGTAGTTTACTGATCTAATAATTACTTTTTCTAATTAATTTTTATGTAATATAAATGATATTTGATTTTAAATGATTATGTTATTTAGAAAATGTAGAAATATTTGCCAACAATATTTTAGATTCTTAGAATTTTTAGGAGTGTAGATGTGTATATAATTGTAATAAAGGTATCAAATATCTTAGATTATTCATGCATATACATATATTTATATGCAGGTATACCTATCAAATATCTTTGATTATACATGCATATACATATGTCAATATGCAGCTATATCAATTCCACCTTCCTCTCCCATCGTTATATTTGTTCTGAATGCATCCATATCCTGAATGCATCCATATCGAACTCAATTCAAATACAAATAAAATTAAGATAATAAGCCCAAACACACATTCCTATCTATTCTACTCTATATATGCTTAATGATATATCATCAGCAGCATCATCATCATCATCATCATGACCAAAAATAAATATATTTAAAATTTCCAGATATCTGGCTTCTTTCTGCTGATACCATGTCCCTCAAACAATGGAACACCCTTCATCTGCATAGCGAATCATCCCTACATTCCCTCCATGAAGATTGTCAACATGACAAACCAAAGAGGTCGTACAAATAGCAACCCTAACTCCTATCATCCTAAGCTTCCAACCCACGTATTCACGACGCCACCCTCGTTGGCCATCCCTATTTTCATTGCCTTGCCACCAGAGATGACCCAGGAAATCCCAACTTCCTGGTAATACCATGGCCACACAACTACAACACTACCACCACAATAGACAACAAAGACCACCCACGACCACCGCTGTTGGCCGATGCTATCCCGACGCTGCCACCGTCTTGTTGCCAACACCACCATCATCCTCACAAGCACATCATCACCATCGCCACCACATACCAAAACACCTGCAACACGATCAGCGCCTCCGCCCCGATCATACAACACCATCAGCAGCAACCGGCCCACACCTGTCTCTGTCCCCTGACCTCCCCTGACCAATCCTCTACCACATTGCCAATACTGCCACCACGACCATCAGCACCACCGCTTTTCTCTTCACCTCCCTCCTCCACGACTACCACCATCAACATCAATCGCCCCCACTCTCCTAAGCCTCATGGCCGAGCCAGATCTGCCGTGAGCACCACCCCTTACCTCGTTGGCAAGGCTCCACGGGGATCGGCCTCCGTCGGGTCGCATTTTCCCAAGCTTTGTTGCTGCCATGCTATGACTGCGCCCTTGTCCTTGCTAACGAGCCATCCACTGTCGAAGCAATGGTCGACGAGCCACCTCTTCGTGCAGACGCCGCTTCTATCACGACCCGCACCCAATGTAGGGCACAAAAAATGGGTACGTCCAGCCTACGCCATAGTGTCGTCAGTAGAACGCTATTCTAGGTCACAATTAAAACTAAATACAATATGATATACTCTCCGTACGGAGGACAATCACAGCAGGATATAACTCAATCACTAAAACTAGAAGTAGCACGATAAGATAACTATGAATCCACAAGAGAATTACAACAGAGAGAAATAAATCTCGTTGTTATCAACACCAACTCAAACAAACATAAAATAAATACAACTCAAGACAACTGAAAATAAAATAAGAAAAACTCTAGCCATCTACTCCAACCTCTACTGTGTCTCCTCTAGGCTAGCAGGTAACCTCCAAGCTATCTGTAAAATTTGTCAATAGGTTCAGTCAGGACGGGAGCAAGCACAATACATCTCACGCAGTTCATAATATGACAAGATATGTAAATATGCTATAGAGTAAGATACATGAAACGCTGGGAAATATATGAAGTAAAAGAGATGACTGTAAAGAAATGTCTACTATAAGTAAAGAGCTAACAGTGGCTAGTGATGCAGAGTACAAGATTGACATATGAACGGCTTGATAATAAACATGAATGTTTGCACATGACTACACTACTTCAAAATTGTTCACATGACCATTTATACTCCCCCGTACCCCAATCAATACACAAGGATGCAGACAGGTTATGTTATTGCATATGATGTCACATGGGGGCCCATAAATGGGTGCACATGAATGAAAATATGCGGGCTACAAGAACATGAGAGTACATGAATCACGAGAGTGCTTACGAATGGTGAAAGCATAAGAATACATGATGAAATTAAAACGCACATGACATAATGTATCTGATACTCCCGAGGGAGATAAGATCTCATGAAGGGATCCATATAGTACCAATCCGTGTTAACAACGTGATAGCATCAAGTAAAGTAATCTAGAGCATAAATATAAATCCTATCAAGTATGAAACGGTCAGAGAATGTACTCGGCTGATATATTGAGTATCTGAAGTGAATATACTATTTGAAGGGAGGTGTCTAACTTCTTTTTAGAATAATACAAGTCACAACATGTCCCAAATGGTAAAATATAATATTACAATGCATTCTACATGATGTTTGGGTCAATCTAGGCTAAAGTCAACCTTTGGTCAACTCTAATCAACTACACTAGTCAACTAGGTCAACTAGGTCAAGTCCTAACCCAGACAAGTCTCACTAAGCCTAACCATGTCTATCCTAGCATTCACACAAGTCACAAGGCTACACAAGCTATCAAACACAATTTCATGTATATATACCCATATACACGTAATGTATATAAGGCATACATATAGGAAATTTATATAGGGCTATATGCCTATATACATATCTATATTGATATACATATATATATATATATATATATATATATATATATATATATATATATATATATATATTCACCACATTTTACATATACAAATATATATAGGCAATCATACATATATATATTTACATATTATCAGGCATGAATATATATATATATATATATATATATATATATAAAATATATATATATATATTTATATATATCACTACTAAAATATGATCTATTAGCGACGGCATAAAATGTCGTCGATAACTATGGAATATAGCGACTCCTTTATATAAACATCGTAAAACGTCGCTGACTTGCGACGTTCAGCGACATGAGTTAAATTACGTCGTTGAATAGCGACGTTCAGCGACATATTATTAAAATATGTCGCCATCTATTAAAATTTTGTGACGGTTAGCGAAGGCCTCTCTTGACGTCGCTAGCATTTTTACTTAGGGCACAACGTTTCATTTTTTTCCCCCTCACTCGAAAATTTCAATTTTCACTTGAGCTCCCCTTCCCCCCCCCCCCCCCCCCGGCGACTCCCTTCCCCCCAGCGACTCCCTCCCCCTCCGGCGACTCCCTCCCCCTCCGGCGACCCCTACCCCCCTCTCGTCGAGCTCCTCCTCCTCGAGCTCAGGTAAACCCTAACCTAATTAACTCCTCTCCCTCCTCCCTCTCCTTCTCCTCCTCCTCTACCCCGTACACACCCACTGTCTGTGCAGTTGTTTGGACACTAACACGACTCTTGGACTCATTTGTATGCACACAATCACATACGACCCCTCTTGACATGTTTTGGGTTTTATTTAGGTTGTGGGGTTTGGCAGTTGAAATGCAATCTCAGGTTTTCCTGAGATTGAGTTTGGAATTTCTGAGATACAAGGTTGGGTTTAGTTTGTTGACTGTGAGTTGAGTTTGGGGTTTGACTTAAAGTTAATGTTTAGAAGTTGTTGGTTGTATACTCAGTTTCCTGAGATATATGTGTGTGAAATAGAAATGTGTTGGCTTGGTATATTTAGTTCATATATATAGAGTAGTGATATATAGCTGAGATTATATATGCATGAGATTCATGTGGGGTAAGGTTATGATATATAGGGACTTGCTATATTTGGATTTGAGAGGATATATATATATATATATATATATATATATATATATATATATATATATATATATGTATGTATTTTTTTAGAGGATATATGTATTTTTATGAGTGGATATATATATATATATATATATATATATATATATATATATATATATATATATATATATATATATATATGTTTTTGTATATATATGGTGTGCATATGTTCTTGACCTAGTGTACCTTAGCCTATACCCTGATATATCTATAGGATTACCTAGAAATGAACCCAATAGGCTAATTGAACTTGCGGACTAGAGTTTGACCAAAACCCTAGCTAGTAAGTCTACTACTGATATCGTCGATACTAATACTCATAGGAATAGTCCGATATCGATTCCCATACCTATATGTTGTTGCTCAAGCAGTTTATAGCTACAAATGCGTAAGTGCAACATGAAAATCTCATCTGTTAAATATGTTACCTAAAAGCATCATTAGTAAGGGCAATTCATTACTACAGTGTATAGAGTATCCTAGAAGTATGGGTATGATTGGTATATCGTATTACATAGAGTGTATATAGTATCCTTTCGGTCTATAAGAGTTACTTGACTCATTTTGTCAAGACAAGTAAACTTTTTAAATGTTGACGGTATATATACCGTCAACATTTGGTTTTGCCTTGTAGCTACAGGTAGTTGCCTGCATTTTGCCTTATAACTTGGCCTTTGGCCTGTGCTTGAGCAGTATGGACTTCCAAGTTAGGGTGTTAGTTCATGATTAGCATTATTTAGATATTAGTTTCAGTTAAAGGGTTAGTTTAGATTAGGATATTAGTTTATGTTAGAAGGAATGTGAGAGTTAGTAGATGTTAAAGTAGCATATTAATTTATTAGTTAGAATAGATAGTTTGAGTTAGGATACTGCTCAAGCGTAGGCCAAAGGGTCGATATTAGATCTTAATTTAAAAAGTTTTACCTTTCTTGACAAACTGGGTGAAGTAACTCTTGTAGACCCAAAGGGTCGACATTCGACAGTTGGGATGAGTATCAGAATCGGTATCGGATTAGTATCGGTCTATCGGATATGACACTTTGACACAAGACAGTTGTTTTAGTCCCAACACAGTTGTTTTTGTTTCTTCTTTCAAATTCTTTGTTTGTAATATATAGAATAAATGAACAGTTTATGTTGCGCACCCATATCTAAACTGTCTTAACATTCATTCACTGACTGCAATGTGCATGTATCTATCTTACAGAATTATCCTCAATTGGATATGGATATGAATTACTACTTACGGAATCGTTCGTGGTTGTACAACCGTCATTCTGATGACATATGCGGTGTACAAGATGAATTCATAGAAGGTGTACAGCAGTTCCTACAGTTTGCCAAGGCGTTCCCTCAGTACATGGACGGTACCAAAATTAAGTGTCCTTGTGTGAGATGTCGCAACTTGAAATATCATCCAGAAGTGGAAGTCACGTATCATTTATACTAGAAGGGTTTCATGTCGAATTACTCTCAGTGGAGCACGCACGGAGAACTTATGTCTTTAGCACCGAAGCATGAGTCTTATGTGGATGTCCACAACAATGCTGCTTACGACGATGGGTTGGTGAACATGATTTGTGACGCGGCGGGGCCTAGTTTCGATCTGGACGATCATGATGCACCTGCGGAGGCTCTGAACGCCGATGCTGCACAGTTCATGGAGTTGCTGGAGAATGCATGGACTCCATTATATCCTGGTTGTGAGGATCATTCACCGTTGGAGGTGGTTAAAAGATTGTTGAGCATCAAGTTCGATTTTAACATGTCGCAAGATTGCTATAACCGTCTTATGGAGTTGCTTATAGAAATATTGCCTGAGGGTGCCAAGTTACCTAAAGACTTCTACCGGTCTAAGAGGATGGTGAGATCTCTCTGGATGGGATACGAGAAAATCGATTCTTGTCGCAATTGGTGCATGCTGTACTATAAAGGCGACAATGACGCAGATGTGTGCAGATTTTGTGGTGCTGATCGCTATAAGACAACTAATACATGAAGGTCTACCGGTACAAGAAGATCGACCGATTCAATGTACTACTTGCCTTTAACGTCGCGGTTGCAATGATTATTTATGGTAAAAGAGACGGTCGAAAATATGAGTTGGCACATGCGAGAACAGATTGAAGGAGTGTTGGATCACCCATCCGGAGGAGAAGCGTGGAAGCACTTTGATCGAGTGTATACTGATTTTGCTTCAGATCCGCGTAATGTCAGGTTGGGGCTATCTTCTGACGGTTTTACTCCATTTGGTCTTTCGGGATCCCAGTATTCGTGCTGGCCTACGATTGTCACTTCGCATAACCTACCGTCTTGGATGTGCATGAAGACTCAGTACATGTTTCTAACCGTTATAATTCCTCGTCCTAATAATCCCAAGAGGAAGATTGATGTGTACTTACAGACTTTGACAGATGATTTGAATCAGTTATGGAAAGTAGGCGCTAACACGTACAACGTTTCCAGGAAGCAGAATTTTCAGATGAAGGCAACCCTTATGTGGACCATCAACAACTTTTCGGCATATAGAATGTTATCTGGATGGAGCACTCATGGTCGTCTCTCATGTCTGTATTGCATGGATCGTAGTAAGTCTTTCTGCTTGAAATATAGAGAAAAATCGTGCTTCTTTGATTGTTATTATCAATTTCTGCCAAAAGATCATCCGTTCAGAAGGAACATGAATGCATTCCGTGTCGGCATTGTAGAGAAGGGTGATCCACCGCCAAGGCGTTGCAGAGCCACGATATGGGAGAAGGTTAGAGATTTTCCAAGTGCTATCGAAGATCCTACAACTGGGTACAACTGCGATAGGTTTGGTAGAGATCATAACTAGACAAAGAGGAGCATATTCTGGGATCTGCCATACTGGAGTACCAATCTGATCAGACATAATCTTGATGTCATACATATTGAGAAGAATGTATTTGATAACATAATTAATACTGTGATGGATGTAAAGGGAAAAACGAAAGACAATCCCAAGGCCATGTTGGACTTAGAAGAAATATGCAAACGCCCTGCGTTGCATTTGATAGAGCAGAATGGAAAACAGTTCCTGCTGAAGTCAATTTTCTCGCTGGACAAGGAGGATAAAGTAAGACTTTATCGGTGGATCCAAGGCCTAAAATTTCCAGACGGATATGTGTCAAATCTGAGAAGATGTGTCGATCCGAAGGAAAATAAATTGACGGGTATGAAGAGCCACGACTGTCACGTATTCATGCAGATGTTAATTTCGATTGTATTTTGGGAATTCTTACCACAGGCAGTTTGGGATCCATTGACGGAGCTTAGCATATTCTTCAAGGATCTTTGTTCAAAGAAATTGCTCGTTGATCATCTAGAAAAGCAACAGAAGGACATTGCGGTAACACTGTGCAAGCTAGAGAGGGTGTTTCCTCCTGGATTCTTCGACTCTATGGAGCATTTGCCGATTTATCTATCCTATGAGGCACGTGTTGGTGGACCCGTCGAATATCGATGGATGTACCCGTTCGAGGGATATTTGAATTACCTAAAAATAAAGGTGAAAAATAAGGCACGGGTCGAGGGTTCTATTTGTGAAGCCTATGTTCTCAAGGAGATTACAAACTTTTGTTCGATGTATTTCAAGTCTCATGTTGCAACTAATAGACCGAGAGCTTCCAGAAACGACGACGGAGATCATGAAAGTAATGATACAATTCTGAAGGTATTCAATGCTCTAGGAAAGACATCGGGTAAAATGAAGAAGAGATATCTGAACGATGATGAGCTAAGGGCTGCTCAGGTGTATGTATTACACAACTGCGACGAGGAGGATGTAGAGAAACTGGAGGGTAAGTAATTAATACGTCTATATTATTTTAGTAGTGTTGATTATTATACTATTACATTAATTGAACGATGTTGTTTTCAGCATATTTAATGATGATGTGCGGTCAGGTAAGCCACACATAACAGTAGAAGAACTAGAACAAAAAATAAAGCATTATTTTCCATTATGACTGAGTGCATAATTACAGACTTGAGAACTCTATAATTACCTTTCTTTATATGCACTTGATTGAGAATGAGCTTAATTTCTTCTTTCGTGGTATTTAGGTCGATCGTCAATACGCAAGACTTGAGAATGAGACTTTTAGAACGCTAGTCAAGGGACCAATTTATGCTGCAAAAATATGGCCAAGCTACTGTGTTAATAGGTTTAGGTTCAAGTCAACAACTTGCCCGATCAGAGACAACTTTGTGGATCTCGATTCCACCAAAAATTGTTGTTTGTGTATCAGATCATCGAACTACAAAGATGTTGATACGGACAACGATTTCTTTGGCGTGCTACGGGAGATCGTGGAGCTGACATATAGTTATGGAATAGAGCCTGCTAAGATTGTGTTATTCAGGTATGATTGGTTCGATCCGATTGAAGGTCAAGGTTGGAAAGTAGACAAGCACGGTCCTGTTGATATAAACTATCGACGTCGATATCAAGCCTATGAACCATTTGTCCTATCAAGTCAGGCTCAGCTCGTGTACTTCACAAGTTATCCTCAACGGGGAACAACAAGGTCGGACTGGTGGGCAATATGCAAGACCAAAGCTATAAATACCTTTGAGGTTGACGATATAGCTTATCAAGAGGATGAACTACCTCTTGCAACAAATATTATAGAAGTGGACACGACGGAAGTTCCTCATTACACATCTAATTGTGTAGAAGAAGTACAATTATATGGAGAGGAAGATGCAGATGAAAGTGAAGATGTAGAGGGGGAAGAAGAAGAAAAAGAACAAGAATAAGAAGAAGAAGAAGAAGAAGAAGAAGAAGAAGAAGAAGAAGAAGATGAGCTAAACGAACTAGATGAATTTTCAGAAGAGGATTAAATCTGTACGTTTGTTTTATCATCATATTTGACACTTTAGTGACACTTTTATCATATAAATCTGTGACACTTTAGTGACACATTAGTGACACTTTTATCTGATGTCTATCATATAAATATATATTTTTATTTTATTGTCATATGTTATTATCAGGTATGACTAGACCATCTGGACGACGCGGAGGATTTTATATTAGGCAGTCCCGTCAGCCTCGGGCTGGGAATGGAGATTCCGTACCGTCATCCTCATCTCTCAGTACGCTATTGTACCGTTCTGTTCCCGGTCCATTACTGAAACAGGGCAGTTCCAGCAGGTTGGCGACTCCTTCTTCGTCGTCCAGTATTTCTGATCCCGCATCCAGCATTTCTGATCACGCGTCCAGCACTCCTGATCCCGCGTCCAGCATTCCTCCTACCGACGGCTCCATGAGGGGAGCCGACGCCGAGCATATGGAGGACGGCGATCAGACTGATCCTGCCCAGGCAGGAGGTGAGAGCGACCCTCCATGCGCTCCCCCGGGCGAGACGCGTATGGAGATTTGGACGGACGGGCCTACGAAGTAAGTTAATTAGTTAATATAGATTTCTCAAATGATTATATGTACATATATATTCATGAAAATTATTATTGTATAGATATCGGCCTCATGCAGTACAGAGACAGCTGGGATTATTTCTGAGGCAGAACTATGGTGGGCCTTAGATTAACTACTCAGATGCTCCCGCGGTGAAGATCGAGGCCCAATTTTCTGCCGTTGCAGGCAAGCTCATTCATGATGCGATCCACGACCAGAAGTCTCGTGATCGCTCCGGAAAGCCGATCCATGGTTGGATCACGCCAGATCAGTGGACTGCGATGAAGGCTAGGTTTGCCGAGGCTAGGTACCAAGAGCGGTCTGACAAGGCTAGGTGGTGCGGTCGAGCGCCAGTAAGTAGTGTGGTGGCTCCATTCCAATGACGGAGCATTTTTGTCATCTGGTACGTTTCCTTTGACGGACATTAATTTATATATAGTTCGATAGAATGTTTAATACTAATAATAGATAATATATTTTAACAGGTAAAAAAGGGTGACGACCCAAACATTGTGACCGTCTTCCTGGTCACCCATCGGAGGGCTGGGGAGTTCATTGACGAGAGGGCGACGCAGGCATATGTATGTTCTATTCTTTATATTAATTTTCTATAATTTAGAAAACATGAAAATATATATCAATATAGACTTTAGCAAATACTTACACGTTAGCAAACATTGTTCTAGGCCGAGTTTGTTCGGCTACAGGAGGAGGCGGCTGCTACTGCTAGTGCGCCAGCATAGGGAGGGGCTGGTACTTCCATCCAGCCGCCTACTGCTCCATCGTCGGACGATATCTGGATGACCGCTGTTGGCGGTCTTCAAAAGGGTACGTACTACGGTACGGGATCCTACGGCACGTATTTGGCTTCGGAATTATCCCGGGCCCCCTCTGTCAGTGTGTAGTCTCCGGCTTCGCAGGCGTCATCACGAGCTCAGGATATTCGTCGTCAGATCGACGAGCAGCGTCGCGAGTTGCAACATCAGATTTCTGATGCGGTCGAGCGACGATTCGAACCTCCGATGATCACCGGATGATTTGATACGATCGAATGCAGTATACAGGAGCTGATGAGTCTACAGCAGGCTACAGCTGCCAGCTTGTACACGCTTACCGAGTCTACGCAGCGCACAGAGCATAGACAGGTCGAGCTGGAGGGATCACAGAGACCATATCTGCCTTACTCACTCAGGTATCGGCTTCGATTGAGGAGAGTGCTCAGAGGATGTTGAGTACCCTGGCTGCGCATGGAAAGCGACTGCGAGAGCTGGAGCAGATACGTCCTTCCGATCCATCGACAGCACCGACTCCAGAGATTGTACTGCCTCCTAGTGCCCCAATGATACAGCTCACCCATGAGCAGTATGAGTATATTCTATCCCAGATGCGCGGTAGGGGTCCTCAGTGATCTAGTATATTTTTAATCTTTGTATGTATTGGCCCTATGGGCCCATTGACCGTTCTGTGCATTAATTTTCATTTTTTTGACTCTGTTGGACATGTATGTTCGTGATATTTAATTTGTTGGTATTTTTATTGAGTACATATATGATATTTAGTTGTAAACTGTTATGATGGGAGACTGTTATTCATCTATTAATTGTAGACTGTTATGATGGAAGACTTAATTACGATGATATCTGTGACGGCGATGACACATATACGTACGCTGGTTTATAAGCGATGATCCGATATACAAAGGAGGTGCTGCCCAAATTTTAAAAAATATAATGTGTATTTTTGTGATGATGTGTGTCTGTGTTTACAGTGTATATGAAATGTAGTGTTCAGAACCATCGATAGTTTCGATTACTGTTGTATATTTTATCTTAGACAGAAAGAGCAACTGTTCAGGGTGTACTTCTGAGAGCTTCATTTTCACATTCACTCTCTCGGGACGTCGTACAGGATCTCGAGAAGGTGAAGGACGTGAAGAGGAAGCTCTAAGAAGTGCACCTTAAACTGTTGCTCTTTCTATCCAAGATAAAACATAGAGCAGTAAGCAAAACTGTCGATGGTTCGAACACTGCACTTCACACACACTGTAAATACAGACACACAGCATAACAAAAATACATATTATAATTTTTTAATTTTTTCAGTAGTCTGCGACGGATAGCGACGTATAGCGACGGATAGCGATGGAAAGTGGACGTCGCTATACGTCGCTAATTAGCGGCATTACGTCGCTGTACGTCGCCACCTTGCTGACGTGGCAAGCATGCCACATCATCACGTCAATAGAACTAAACATTGCTAAGAAGTCGCACTACGTCGCTAAGTTTACGACGTAAAATTTTTGTTCCTCTACTTCGCTAACTTTGCGACGACCTAGCGACACGGTTGGGACGTCGCAAACAACGACGTAGGGCGACGAATTTGACATCTGCGACTAGCTTAAAAGCGACCTTCACTTTACGTCGCTAAAGCCGTCGCCAATTACAATTAGCGGCATAATTGTCATTATTAGCGACGTATCATGACGTCGCTAATTTGCCTTATTTTAGTAGTATATAGAGAGAGAGAGAGGGATAGAGTGACAACGGTGGATGGGTGTGTGTGTGTTCAGTTCTCTGTGTAGCAGTTAGCATGTAGGTGTGTGTGTAATAGGTTTCTAGCCTTCGTGAATGTGTTCCTTGGTTTTAGAGTGTGTGTGTGAGTATACAATGTGTGTGTGTGTTATAGGTTCCAAGGTTATAGTGTATATATGTGTTCAGATTTCATATTTAACATCATAGGCGTGTGAACATTTGTGTGTGTGGTGTGTTAGCAGTTTATATCACAAGTTAGGGTGTAAATATGAGTTTGTAGATGGTAGTACATAGGGTGTGTTTCCAGATTGTAGTGTATATGTGAGTTTCAGTTTTCCAGGTTCTCGTGAACATGTGTGTGTGTATATTAGGTGATGTGTGTGTGTGTGTGTGTATAGCAGTAGGGTATCGAATATATGTGGTATACAGATTTTTAGATTTAACATCGTAGGTTAGAGTCTGTGTCCAATGTGTGTGGTAACAGTGCATAGGGTGTGTTCTCACAGGTTAGTTAAATAATGTGGTGTTCAGGAATAGCACAGTAATATACAGGGTTCAGTTAACATATAGTTCGGATATCAAGTATTACGAGTAACCTAACATGCCAGAACCTAAACTATATAACCCAACATTGTCAAATATGAATCCAGGCAAGAATCAACATCTCATAGATATGTATATCATATATAACACATAAATTTACATTTTAAAAATGGTTAAAATAGTTTGAATGCACAGAACACGCAATTTCAGTGTGCGTATCAGGAAATTAGAGGAAATGCTCTAAATTCGAATCAAAACCAAAATAAACTTCAATTTAAGAGTTGGTAAACATTAGTGCACATGTGTATGTGTCATACAAGTGATATGGTTTCCATAAACTGGACACAAACGTGTCCAATATAAAACTAACACACGAGCAACAGAAAATAATGCACTGCCTCGTGCACAAGTTCAACACGCTCGCTGACACGACACACGACACGTGTGTTTATGTGGTCATGTCCACATGTAGCCTAGCACTAGGGCTATATGCTAGACAAAATACGAAATGTCCATGTGTCCCTGTGTGGGTGTACGAGATGCGTATCAGCGCGTGTTTGTGCGCCTGTATGCGCGCGTGTAAATCCAGTGCAAGAGCGAGAACGTATCCAATACGACATGATACTTCGAGCCACTTGGGGGTCTGGTTCGCAGACGCAGCCCCCACGTGTCCTCACAGTATTGGGTCGAACAATACTGTGTCGTGTCCCACAGCCAAGTCGAGCAGCAGGGAAAACCCTAGCTCTGTGCGCGAGCGTGTTCGTGTCTTCGTGTGGACACAACAAGACTCGAAAATCAACTCAGAGTTTAGAGAAAAAAAGAGCACATCAAAATCAATATTTCCAATCAAAAACATTTTGAAAATCCGGTGAAAGAGTTCTCAAAGGCATTTCCACAGACACTTGCAAATGAAGACTGATACGTGTCTGATACGGACACGAAGCCAATACAAAAACTTCACCAAACACACACCACAACTAGGGGACACCAAGATCTAGGCAACCATGCAAAGAAATCAAGATTTAATGATAGTTTGAGGTGTTTACCTCTAGAGTATCAAACCACTACAACAAAAAACCCTTTTAATGACGGCTAAAAAGTGTCATTAATGACGAACCGTGACGCTTTTTTTTTCCACAGCAACCGTTATGAAAACGGGTGTTATAAATGTTTTTTAAAATCGTCATAAAATAACCGTCATGAATAGTTTCTATAAAAGCGTTATGAATAGTTAATATATAGTGCACAATTCAGAACAATTTTAAAACGTCATTAATAGATAATATGTATAGCCTCAATGCAGCACATTTATAACACTTTATACTATTCAAATTAGCATATTTATAATGCTCTATACTGCACAGTATATATTACATTCCAAAAACTTAACATTATATATCACCATCTTTATTACATTTCTTAAAATAGAGTACATATCAACATATTCATTACATTGAATATCCAAATACATATATATGTATTTACAACTACCAAAATTGTCCACATCAAAACTTGGCCACATCAAAACTGTCCACAGAACATGTAGTAAAACCCTGAAAAAGATAAAAACAAGCAAATATAAGGAATTAGCTCCCAAGATTATAATACTTCCAACTACACAAGTAGCAAAAGCCTGATACTTATTGGAAACAATTCAAATTCATAATACATATTTAATATCCTAATGCTGAAATGCATAAATTCTTCATGAGAAAGGAGTTAACATACAGAATGCCTACATTGAGGTAATGCTCTTCGTACGAGTGTGATGGCATAAGGAATTACCTGCAAGGCCATACTTCTGGAGAAAAGAGAATGTAGTAGCAGCATCCCAATCATACCTAACATAAGTAGATCACATCAAATAAATAAAAAAATAAAATCAAACTTTAAAAATTAAAATAAATCAACTTGTGACACATTACTGGTGCTTAGTAGGTTCTTGAGGTTTAGGTTCGATCAGTAGAGTCCCTGAAAAAACAAAACAAGGAAGCAAAAGACTCAAAAAATAACACCAACCATGTAGTTCTGGATATTTGTCAAACTCATCATGATACACAACACACACAAAGAGGAGATTTATCCACAATTAAGTTGCAAATTCAGTTTGCCTATTACATAGCTTCTGTAGCGGTAAATTATATTCTTTCTTGGCCAAACCGTATAAATATGGAAAATCATTATCACCATCATCGCCTTGTACCAGTAGTAGAGTACACAACAACAAACAAATGCAAGGAGTCTTGTAGTTATAAAGAGAAGGTTAAATGTCTCCTAACAAATCCTTTCAAAGCATGTATCAGTTCTAAATCTTACAATCAATGTTCAAAGGAAGTGGGGGGCCTGGGGCATACAATGAAGAGCTCCACAAACAGTGTAAGTTTTGAAGGAATGTCATGTCACTAGCATAAAAACAGACGAATATAAAAATAATAAAATGATAATCAAATCCTAATATGTTACCAACTCAGGTACAATTTCAAACAGCCTTCTAATACACCATTAGAACAAGTCTGGCTTTGGAAAAGAATAGTATATCAAATGAAACAGAAACAACAAATGAGTGTAGACTCAAAATTCCCAGTTTCATTTCAGTTCTTAAAGAGTGTCTCCAGAATGCTGCCACCATTCGTAAGATTCTCTCAAACTGTGGTACGCCACTTGCCATCTAAGGGTGCATATATAGGATATAATGGTCATTTCTAACAAAATAAAAAAAACTACTTTGCATACACAAACCGTGTGCCTATATAGGATATAATGGTCTTAAATCCAGCTTCCTTGCATCTGATTCGGACTATCCACATATTTCATCTCTCTTGTTTAAAACTTAGCAAATAACTCTTGAACATAAAATAGCTCTAAGAACAAAAGTATTTGTTGAAAAGAACATTCACATGCTCCAAGGAGTAAGGACCACCCTTACACTTACAAAGTTATCTTCTTGTCTCCTTCTTGTCTCCTTCTTGCCCCCTCTGAGTTCATCACTGCAAAGCAACTAGAATTCACCATCCAACAATAAATAACCAAACAACTCAATAATTACAAACAACAATCATAAATACAATGTCATGAGACAGCAAAAATATTTTAATGCCCTGGGTAAACCGTTGTAAGAGCATATGTACAGAATTGTACTCTGGTTGTACAGGTTGCAAGTCTGTCAATTATAACCTAAAATACCCATTAGACAGCCTTTTAGTTCAACAAATTCTCGGTTTTCTAAATGAATCAAACAGCTCAATCTCTTGTATCCATCAAATCATTACTTTGCTACCAACCATATGATCCAACTGTAAGAACTGAAGAACATTATTTAAAACCTCTGCAATTTGGAAGGAACAACAATTAGAACCATTATGTAAACCGAGTGATAGCAGATATATAACTTCTGTGGAATCAGTAGTCTCCTTCAAAATTCTATAAAACAGGTATCAATCAGTTATAATACATATCCAAGTAATGAAGAACAAAACTTCTACTGACAGATAAATCAACTTATCATCAATCTGGTCAACTAAGTTCAACCATCACACAACAATCTCTAATAATTAATTATATGGTTATAAACTTTGCAAAATGGAACTGGTGTTAGAAAGGCAAAAACAACAATTTGGATCATGTTTTTGCTGGTTAGATCAATATCTAAGGAAGCAAGCCATAGCTGAATCTTTTGATTTTTCTAAATGGACAAAATAATAAAATAAAATAGAAGTAGAAATGAGCACCAACCTAAATTATCAGCGTATGCATAAGTAAGACAGAGTATTGTAGGTGGCATTCCCTAAATTATACCAAATATTACTCTATAGTCCTGAAATTATAGAGAGATATCCCCTCATGAAAATTGAAAGTTAAAAGGTTGCATAACCCCCTATTCAGCTATTAAATAGCATGTCTATCATTACACTAACCGTAAGGTTATGATGGTCATTTCCTTTCTCCATACCCACAGTATGTTCATTAAATATAAGCAAAGAGGACCATCATTAATGTATTTCTGTAAAGAAAAATGTTAACTAAATATAGAAAGCACAAAGTGACAAAAGCCTGAAGCCAAATAACAGAATAGGAAACAAATAAGAGCATCCATTCCTAACAAATGCAGTACCAAGAAGCTGCTAGGTTGCCTGAGTGACATATTTTCTATTATTGGAAAGTGACCAAGAAATTAGGAAATTGGTCCACTTTCCTCACTTCCTAATTTTCTATGTATATTACAATCTCATTATCACTTTTTCATTTTAACAATTTGTACTAACTACTATCTACCATAGTTTCTAACCAGTAAAGGAAGATTTTCTTTCAATTACATTCTTCAAAACAAACATATTCGCATTTTGGTAAGTTACTTCTCAAGACCGTCCTACTTGAAAGCATAATTTTCAACTTGGTGTCTTCTTCACTTTGCAACAGCTAAGCATGACCAAGGTGTAAGAGCTCAAGAACCAATAAAATTTTAGTAATAAAAGGAAAGATGATTCCATGTGTAATATTGAACTAATAAGAGGCTGGTGATAAGCAAAGAAAAGGTCCAATTGTCAAGATGGCAGCTGAACAAGAATAATTATTGATGGGCACTCGGGTTTAATTTGGAACAAATTACCAAATCCAAGTTTGGTACTTTGGTTTTGTCTGTTGGCAATAGCTTACATGTGCAGGCCTCTTCAAAAACCTGGGTTCCTGATATCCTACACTGCGCAACTCAAACTAAACTTATCATATCCTCCATATTCATAAAGGGATGTGACAAGTAAACTTATGACCCATACTGGAATTTAATTACAGCATCTGAAACAAGTCCTGAGCAAAAAATAACCACTAGAAAATTACATATATAAAAATATACTAACTTAATGTTATTGAATGAATCACAATAGCCAGTCCCAATAAGCGAGATAGATGCACAAGACGAGATCAATTTATGGAACAATTGCGTACATAAAAATGTAACGAGAAGAAAAGTGTAAAGTAATTAGACATGCCCTCGAAGAACTTCCAGTCAGGAAATGCAGACCACAGAGGTAATGCCGCCGGATTGTACCTCACCGACGCCGACCGGTCGAACGCATCGTCGGTGCCACTGTTCCTCCGTTACTGGAGGACAAACTCTATCGTGACCGCGGCCAGCGCCTGCTCGTGAATCGTAGCCACGTCGGCAGATGGGCAGAAGCGGCTGGTGGTCCCGTTCCAGCCGGAGAAGGAGTGGCGGCGGTGGAAAGGAGGAGGAGGGGGAGGGGAGAGGGGCTTCCGGCGGCGGTGCTCCCCGCCGGACGAGGACTCGGAAAAGCAGGAGACTACCCCTCCCATAGAATCCGCATGAGAGAGAGAGAGAGAGAGAAAGTGAGGGTTTCGAAATTCTAGGTTAGGGTTTCAAAATTCTAGAGCTTGTCCTGGGGGGCGACGAGGAGCGTGAGGCCCTCCTCGAAGATTTTAGACCTAGGGTTAGGGTTTTGGAGTTGGGAGAGAGGAGGGAGAAGAAAGGAAGAGAAGGAGAAGACCAGAATGTTTTGGGGGAGAGGCGGGCTATAGCAAGAATTTTGCCAACAACTAAACTTTAAAAATATTACAAGTTTGCCACCGCTCTAAATTATTAATAACGCTTTGTTTTATAAACGTTATAAAAAGCCTAGAATTAGCCTAAACCGTCATAGAAAAAAGGTATTTCGAACTTTGATGACGCTTCTTTATCAGCCGTCATGAAATCCACTTATCAAGCGTCATTAATAGGTCCTTTTGTTGTAGTGAACTCAAGGAAAAAGCTCCAAAAAGGAAGATTCCTCTTGCAAGTCAAAAGCTCTAAATTGCACAAAATCTGAGGTTTCTCTCCATGAACATCAAATTGAGTATGAGTAGGTTCTATTGCAAGAGACTAGAGCCAGAAATGAATTAAAATGAAGAAGTTATGGATTAATGAAGAAAGGCCAATACCTCTTTCTTGCCAAAAGTTGATGTGATGTAAAAAAGGTAAGAACTAGGAAGAGACATTAAATAGGGGGATTCCCTAGGGTCCGGCCATGTATGGAAGGAAATAGGGTTAGGGTTGATGACTAATGGGCTTGGGCCAAGTTTCAATGCTAAATGAATCAATCCATAAGTCAAAAGTCCATGCACCTAAATCACTTAATCTCTATATGAAACTTGATTCCAAATAACTCAACTTGGGTCGACTTAAGTTAGACTATGGTCCCACCATGCTAATCAAGTCACTATAGCTAAAGTCAACTTCTAGGTTAGTCTCCATAGTCTCAACTAGCAAAGTTCAAAAGCAACAACAATCACTCAAACAATTTATAAATAATTCCAAGAAACAAAAATAACCAAAATACCCCAAGGCCAAAAATGATAGATAAAACATTCTAATCACATGGTTAGGCTCTAGGTCAAGTAGTCTCTAGGATTTCACTACCAAACTCCAAAATCACAAATTACCAATAAAATAGGTTTTAAAATAATTAAAAATCATCAAAAATCATATCATGATTTAAATAACATTATTAAAAGATTAAAATTATAAAATTTTAAAATTACCCTTATTTAGAAAACTGGGTGTTACAGCTTCAAGCAGCTGCATACGCCCGGTCAGAGCCGCCTCGTGCTTGCGCTGGTCGGTGGCGAGCCGACGTCACTGCAGCATGGTCGTGATCACGTCCCCGCGACCGTCATACGGACTCCAGCGTGGTGAGGCTCTCCTCTTTCTCCACTATTCTTTTGATTCTTTTTCACTTCCCTTCTTCATCTTTTGAGAAGTTTAGAGAGTTTCTCTCTTCCCAAAATTTGGGGTCTGGTGAAGAAATATTCGGGCCAGGAAAGGCCAATAAAGATAAAGTGTGTTTTAGTTAAATTATTTGGGCTTGGGTAGGTTTTGAGTTACAATTAATAGCAGTATCTATATTTTCAAATAGCAACATCTAGGATTTAGTATAAAAAATATTTTAGTAATCCTATTACCAATATAGATATTTTGTTAGCACATATTTACAAATATTATTAATGATGCATTTGATATTCATAAATTATTATCTAATTTTTCTCAATTAGTTATTTGTTTTACTATATTAGTTAGTTAAATTATTGTAGTTTTGGGGCTTTACAAATACATATACTAGGCGTTAGAACCTTATAAATGGGGGTATATGTATAGGTATTTTATATTGGTGTTTTTTCTTAATATAAGTGCCTTTATAAATATAAATGATTTTTTTTAGTTTTAAGGTATTTATGTAAGAAGTATTTTTTACTTATAAACATATATAGTTTTGAATACTGTAAATAATTTCTAAATAAATTATAAGAATTTTTCTATAGTTGTTAGCTTTAAAATAATTTTTTATATTTTCTAAAGTTATCTGAAAGTTTGTGATTTCGTATTATATAATTTCTAACTAGTTACAAATAATTTCTAAATAAATATTTTCTTTAATTAGCTTTTCTTTTTCTAGATAGGATTGATCTTGATCATGATTAGTTATACGTCCCTATTTTGTGATTCTGACTACTTCATATCGACCCTAGGCTAATCAGACTATCCTGGATGCAACGGTATCATCGGTATCACCAGCAAAGGACCCCAGGCGAGTATGTTTCTGATAGATTTATATTTTATAACTTCTATGATTTGTGTATGTAGTATCGCCTTACATTGATTTTATTGATTCTCCATACGATGATCACACGAGGTAGTTGTTATGGATTCTTTACATGTTGTTCGTGACCAATATATATCATGTTCGTGACCTGTTTGAATCCATGAGTACTAGACTGGCGGGGAAGTACATTAATAGGCATGTAAATATACCCAGAAACATCCTATTTGTCTATTCGTGTCTGATTGCAGACGCACACTTCACATGCGGGGTGCCAGATTTATCCCTAGCCGTTTACATGTCGATATTGTGTTTGAACTCACTAGTTAAATATAGTCTTACTATATTACAGTTTCTATTTAGTCATTTATTACAGTTACTTCTTAGTCTTTATTATCATGCTCTCCGCTTTTACTCACATGTTTCATGCCATGATTCATTGTTTATTCACTCATCATGTATATCAGTATTATTTACTGTTTTATAGACTTTGTCAATTATTAAAACTGTGGTTAGAATGTACTCGTTTCATTCCTGACTAAAAATTAATATTTTTCAGGTTAGTCGTGGCTTCTCTTAGCATTTGGGAGACATGGGTATGCTGAGGTCAACCGAGAGATTATCTAGATAGTTGAGTTAGTTGTCTTTTCTATTTTATGAGACATTGTATATTTTAGCAAATGTAAACTTGTGAATTTTGTAATCTAAATTAGTTGGTGAATGAGTAATAGTTATTATTTGGGTGATTTGAATATTATGGCTAGACAACGTTCTACCGTCGATACTATGTCGTCGGCTGGCTTGGACACGCACCCGTATCCGGAGAAAAAAATGGGTGCGGGTCGTGACAAGTATTTGTGGTGGCCCAAGTAGGTCAGTTTTCGTAAAAGATTACGAACTCGTAGTAGTACCTATGTTAGTCGTACTGCGAGCCTGTGATTAGGAAATGCTCATTCACAATTAGGATTGAATTGATTTAGGAGGATGACTAGGAATAGGAGTCCATTATTCAACTTGACCATTAGGTAGTTAAGGATTGTTATATAGGCCATGCAATTTAGCTCAGGATTTATTAAATTTAGATAATTTGAGAGATTTCCATAGATATACTGTTACGTTTTGATATGGCGATAGGATCCAATGTGAGTTGATTATTCATTTATAACTTAGGCCTTCCTAGAATTCAACCCCTAACCTTGATTATTTATTCAAATTATCTTTTCTACCCTCTCCAAACATTATCACCGTTACCCGTACCAATTAGTATTTTCTATTGACCATAAGTAACTGTTTTCCCTAAGAGTATATTTTATTTTCATCCATTGGGTTGAGCCTAACATGATCAATTATCCATATATCTACTATAAGTTAGCTTGGTTGAAATTCAAGATATATATATTTTCCCTTCGATCTTGAATATTAGAGAAATAGAAATCTAGGTTTATATTTCTCTTGCCTTCGATCCTTTTCTTTCTAATCAATCATTTGATTTTCAAACGGGTACCTTCACTTCAAGGACAAATATGTACACTTTTTATATCATGATCAATTTGTTTGAATTTCTAACTTTCTCTATCATGATCATTTGTTTAAAAAATTTAGAAGCTCCTTTGAAATTTTACGGATGTAGTTGAAAGAATGACCAATGACTTACAATGGCAAAACAGTAGCGCACTATCGCCACTTATTTGAATTATCGAGACTGTGGGTTCACTATAGCCAGCAGCGCAATGGCGTGGCATGATCCCTAAGTTGAAGTAATTCCAAGTAAGTGTAAGTTATCGAATGTTATTAAAAACTATGTCCTAGTTAACCTATTTTGACCTTGAGGTGTTTATTAATATTTGTAGAGCTATTAGGATATTCGATACAATATTATATTTGAGTTACAAAACTAAGTGTTTACTACAGCCAGATGTACACTGGCAAGGCATGAATTCTCGGTAAAACGATTTCAGATATGCATACGATTTTTGAATGTCATAGAGGCTATATCGTTTATTGGCATATGACTATTAAACCCTCATTTCAATTTGATTTTGTATCCTATTTTTTTGTATGTCTTCTCGATAAGCCTTGTAGCCTCTCTCTTACCATCCTATTAGTTACCTTCTAATAACCATTTAGTATATTTTGATTCCATCTCCCTATAATCATAGTCTTACCTAGGTCTTGACTCTATAATCATACCTAAATAATTTCCCCCAACTAGTTGATCGTGCCAAAGATTCTGACTGGATTATACTTAACAACCTTTTGATCATGACTAGATGATTCGATTATATTTCGATTGTACCAATTTGCAGCTTTTCCTAGATTTTGACTCGATAATTGTGCCTAAATAATTTTGCATAAATAGTTAATCAAGTTAACTCGTACCAAACAAAGTTGAGTGTTGATCATTCCTAAACGACTTTGATCGTGACTAAACTATTTGACGATAATCACAATTGTGCCTACACTTTAACTCAAACATTGCTAATATTAGACTTTTATTCCACTATAATCATGACTATTTTGAATACGTTCATGCTCGTGCTAACTTATTAATTTTAATCATGTTTAGACTTAGCCTAAATTTTGATTGTTGACCATGCCTATATAATTCCAACAATAGTTAATCGTGCCTAACGACTCTTCTCGTTTAGCTAATCCTATCTCGGTTCTATCCGTAGCATACTTAGACTTTGACCTTGACTACATCCTTGAGCATATAAATTGGTCATAGTTGATCATGCCTAAGCAATTGTTCGTGTTAAACCGGTTTCTTTGATCATCCTTAAACAAAATTTGATCGTGACTCAATCATAATATATTTTGATCGTGCCAAATTGTAATTTTGTTTTGTTTGTTATTTTGACTTTATTTGCAATTATGTGTGACTAATTTGATCATGAATCATATCATCCTTTTGACTATATCAATTGTCGTTCTTATTCATATCGATTGAAATTTTGTTTCTTGATTATATTCTTAAATCGTGCCGATCTGCATCCTTTGAAATTTTGAGGACATTATTTTCTTAAGGTGGGTGGATTTCTAAGCCCACTTTTCGAGTTTTCAAAATTGCTATTTTATTTTAGTTGTAGTTTTGAATATTTTTCTAATTAGAAAACAAAATTTTATTTTCCTAAATTATAGAGACTTTAAAAAGAAAGGATTTACCAAATATTTTGTTTAGAATTTATAGAAATATTGTTGAAAATAGTTGGATGATATAAAGTACTAATTTATTTTATTTTATAAGGCTAGATTGGAATTATTGATTGTATTTTAATATTATTTAATCAGTTGGAATATTATTTTGAACTATCTTTGGATAACTATGTTGATCAAGAATAGATTTGATCAATCATAGATTGTTTGATTTGCTTATATTTATGAAAAGAATTACTTTTGATTTTCAATCCTTATCAATCTAGGAAACTTGACCTAAATAAAAGGGAGGCCCCTTTTATTTTCTCGACAAATCCTTAGTCCCCAAAATCCCTAATCATCCATATCCCAAACCCTAATTCCCAAAATCTCTAAACCAATTTCCTAATCTAAAACCTTAATCCTTACCCTAAATTTTTTCCTTTTTCTTTCACCTATTTGATCAATATTTTCTTACCATAAATTTTTTTTATCTTTTGACCGATCCACCAAGTCCTATCGTAGTATTTATTAAATTCGAGGACAAATATATTTCTAAGGTGAATAGATTTGTAACTCTCTTTCCAAAAATTTGGAATATAGTTTTTATTATTTATTTGAATTAAATGGTGATTTTGGAATGTTATAAATACTTTTATTAAATAGTTATTATGATAGAAGGCTTTAGTCATGGTTAGTATTTGGAGTACAAGATGACTAGGAAGGATGTCACGAATAGTATAGTCATGTGTGCTTTGACTAGTGTTTTAGCTTTGGTAGGGAAGGTCGAGCCATAAGTTTGTCCAACTAGAAAAACCAGGCCAAGTTGTGACATGACCCCTATAAATAACTTAATTATTTATTATTAAGATTATTGACTTTTAGAAGACCCGGTTGTACCAATTTAGCCCGAACTTGACTCGAACCCAACCCAAGCCAAGGTAGTCATGTAGCGCTACAAACGATGTCAATGTAAATGAATGTTTACACCTATTCAATTCATAGTTAATTTAATGGTCTAATAATTACCTTTTCTAATTAATTGTTAATATATAATATAAATGATATTTGATTTTAATAATTATATTCTTTTGAAAATATGATAATATTTGCCAACATTATTTTTAGATTCTTAGAATTTATAGGAGTGTAGGCGTGTATAGAAATGTAGTAAAGGTATCAAATATCATAGATTATATATGAATTTACATATATTTATATGCAGGTATACCTATCAAATATCTTTGACTGTACATGCATACACATATATCAATATGCAGCTACATCTATTCCACCTCACTCTCCAATCGTTATATTTTTAACAATATCCCTATGTAGGACCGTTGAGCACCTCTAGAGGGGGATGAGTAGAATGTGTGTGTGCAGCGGAAAATAATCACCAATTAAAACTAAACTTTAAAACTATGGTAGTAAAATAAGAGAAAGTCAATATAATGCAGCAAGAGATAGAGAATTCAAACTCAACGACACAGCGATATATACTGGTATCCCTCTGAGAGGACTAATCCAGTCTCGAGTACTCTTGCTCGATATTAATCCACTATGGCACAAGCTTTAACTGAGAGCTTGCAGTCTCTTACAACACCGTGCTTGGTGACAAGCGCACGACCAGCTTCACAATACCGTGCTTGGTGACGAGCGCACGACCATCTCCACAACAAGAAAAGTTGTTGAACTTGGAACGACCTCTTTACAACTCTTGGAATACCAAAAGACTCTAAATCAACTCTGATAGTACTGGCTTTTGGCTAAGAGGTGTATAGGTATGATTTGAAAATCTTGGATCGTTTGAAAACACTTGAATACTAGAGAAGAGAAGATGAAGAGTGAATGAATGATTTGAAATGAAAAGTTCTTCTCTATTTATAGGTGTTTTCTGGAACCGAACTCGGACAGAGTTCGGACAGAGTTCGGATGCATATATCTCGCAAAGAGACGTTGATCGTAGATTTGGAGGCAACAGAAGTTTGAATACAAACTGACCGAACTCGGACAGAGTTCGGGCCGAACTTGGGCCGAACTCGGTTATGAGTTCTGTCAGGAGATTTTCGAAATATTTTAACAGAAATTATTTTCGAAAGTATTTTGGAATATTTTGTGAAATGATATATGAGTGTAACAAGAAATATGAGTGGTAATCGGTAGGCTTTTTAGAAAGTGGACTGAAATAACCCTAAGCCAGTATTACCAAAACTGATTTTACAAAATAAATCATAGACTCAATAAAATGTAAAAATACAAAATATAATATAAAATGAGTCATCTCCAGATTTGATGATGTTGATGCTTCGTTGATGCAGTACAACGTCCGTTGAAATTGATTTCATGTATCCTGAAATGATTAGCAGCATTTTGAATATTTTGTGTATTGACTTAAGTGCATGTTGATTATCGAAATCGGGTGTGACCATGGAATGGGCCAACAATCTCTCCCATTTTGATAATTGACAAACTTGAGTCTATACCAAAATATATCTTGATAAAATAGAACAAAATACAAGTATACCTGAAAAAATGGTAGAGTTTGTTTTTGGATTTGTAGATATGTATGCTTTTTGGATTTGTAGATATGTATGCTTTTTGGTATGGTACTCTTTTTTTCCCCTTTGTCAAATAGTAAAATGACTTGGCACCCCCGTAATGTGTGAAGCCAACAATAGGAAACAAAAGACAAAGTGAAGTAAAAGAGACATAATCACAGCATAAAACAGCTACAATGGAAAGAAAAACTGGAAATAAAAAAATGTCATACTAATAAGTGCTGAGTACAATCATCAGAAAATGTCTAACTAGTGAGTTTAGACATAAGAAAAAAAAAACTACATCTAAGCATAAAAGATCATCATCTAACAAATATCCACTATCCAAAAGCTGAATCCACGTCACATAGTGGGGTCGTCAGCACCAGGAGCCTCTGGAGGAAAGTAGGCTGTAGTGGGGTCGAAGTGCTGGAAGGAAACCTCATCTGTGAACCGAGGACCCGGAAAGCCTGGGTGAGGCTGGATGGTGACTGGATGGACAGGATCATGGGCTAGGCTGTAGTGGAGGTCAGCTATCCCATTCCTCAGCACCTGGGCCTGAGAAATGTGTCGGAACTCCGAATCCAGATAACTTTGATGACGTTGCGCAGATATAGCAACAAAATTATCAAAGCGCTGATAGAAAGCCGGATCAAATCCTGGGGCAGGGGCTGGAGCAGAAGCAGCATCAGGAACCTCAGCGTTAGCAGCTGGAGCAGGCTGAGCTCCAGGAGGCAGAGGTGGAGCAGGAAACCGTCGAGATCTGGTAAGCTCGATAGGAGTAGAGGAGAATGCACATGTCTGAAGATCAATCTCAAAACGGCAAAAGATAGACGCCAAGTGCATAGGATGTACCAGATTCCTTTCTACATTTCTGCAGTTTAGTATCCAGGACATCATGGTCTTTGGAATAGAGAATGGAATGCCAAATTGAATGTGATATAAAGCAGAGAGTTCCAAGAAGGTCACTTCATCTGTGGATCCTTTCTTTGGAAGAATGACAGAGAAAATCATGTG
The DNA here is from genome assembly GCA_029216955.1 of Iris pallida. Classification (NCBI taxonomy): domain Eukaryota; kingdom Viridiplantae; phylum Streptophyta; class Magnoliopsida; order Asparagales; family Iridaceae; genus Iris; species Iris pallida. The sequence continues at coordinate 5,056,534 of JANAVB010010198.1, read as the reverse complement.
GCAAAGTTCATAAAAAGATTGGTTCAAGTTCTTTGAATAAACCCTACGAGTAACAGGGATTGGATGACAAATAAGTTCCCTAAAAGAGGCAAGGGTAACATCAGCAGGGAACTAGACATGGGTAATGTCCACCAAAGCGTCACCAAGATCAGGAATATGAAAGAATTCACTGATATCGGTAGCACTGCATTCTAGTTCTTGCCCAGCAACGCAAGAATAGAAATTTCTGTTAGGTTTTACTTGCAAATTGCAGTAAAACATTCGGACGACATTGTCAAAAATCTTTTCTGATACCTCGAAAAAATCTCGATATCCTAAGAGGTCAAAAGTAGGAGCATATTCAGAAAATATGGTAAAATTTACAAAAGCTCCATTGCAAATCCTACGACCAGAAAAAGTGTCGAACCGAAGATCAGAAAACTCTTTGTCCGGAAACAAAGTAGAATCATAGTCTTCTGCATCCATTGGTCGTGCTGGACTAAAAAGGCTAGCAGGTGTATAATCCGAAGAGGAGGAGGTACCTTGGGAAGATGATCTATGACGCTTAGGAGCCATTGAAAGAAATTGAAGGAAAGAAAGTAGATTACCTTTTTGAGAAAAAAAAGGAAGATGAGAATTCGAAACGCCCACCAGATCTCTTGGATTCCTTGCTAGGATGGAGAAAGAAGAACTTTCTAGGAGAAAGGAGGAGTAATCCCGAGTTGGTGAGTGAAAAAGAGTGGAGAAAGAGGGGTTTATAAAGGGGCTAGGGCCGGTTGTTCGTTTCTGGAACCATAACAGCGCCGACCGAACTCGGTCCGAATTCGGTCCGAACTCGGTCAGAGTTCTGCCCGAGTTCGGTCACTTGTATTCCCGAGACAGTAAATGCAGTTCTGGTTGGTTAAAAAATAACTTTATGACTTTTGACTCTAGTATTTAATAACTTACGTTATTTATGGGTTAACTGTAGGGGTTGTCCCAGCTAACGGAGGTTCACCGGGAACTCTTAAGTACCGCTTCGCTTCGACCGTAGTCGTGGTGACAGACATACCCTTTTTAGGTTTGTACCCAAAAATAATTTTCGTTAAATAAATTCCAAAGTTGCAAGTCATGAAATTAATTTTAATTACCATATTGCATTATGAATCTGAAAATTCAAGTATACCGAGCTCACGCCTCATTATGTTAAAACGGCCTTCAGCCAACGGTTTTGTGAATATGTTTGCTAGTTGATGATCTGTGTCAATAAATTCTAAGCAGATATTCCCGTGTTGTTGATGATCACGAAGAAAATGATGTCTTATCTCTATGTGCTTTGTGCGTGAATGACAGATTATAGTCTTCTAAGGTTTGCTTCATCCACAAAATCTGAGCACAACAACGTCCTGCGACGATATACTCAGCCTCAGTTGTTGATAATGCTACTAAATTTTGTTTCTTGCTAAACCAATAGACTAAGGCCTTTCCTAGGAAATGACATGTACCGCTGGTACATTTACGGTCTACTTTGCATCCTGCAAAATCTGCATCCGAGTAACCTATCAGGTCTAAGGATTTGGTTTTAGGATACCATAAGCTGACTGTAGAAGTTCCTTTAAGGTATCGAAAGATACGCTTAACGGCACTAAGATGTGATTCCTTAGGATTTGCCTGATAACATGCACAAATACCAATACTAAACATAATATCAGGACGACTAGCAGTTAAATATAATAAACTACCAATTATACCTCGATACTTACGCTGATCGACAGGTTTGCCACTTTCATCAGCATCAAGCTTTGCAGATGTAGCCATAGGAGTCCCGATTGGCTTTACATTCTTGAAGTCATACTTTTTCAGTATGTCCTTCGTGTACTTAGCTTGGTTGATGAATGTTCCTTTTGAGTGCTATTTGATTTGAAGTCCTAGGAAGAAGTTTAGCTCTCCCATCATACTCATCTCAAATTCACTCGGCATACACTTAGCAAAATCTTGACAGAGTTTTTCGTTAATAGAACCGAACATTATGTCATCAACATAAATTTGCACAAGAAGGATATCATCATTCAAGGATTTGATAAATAAAGTAGTATCAACTTTTCCTTTTGAAAATCCATTATCAAGTAAGAAGGCACTTAGGCGTTCATACCAAGCACTTGGTGCTTGTTTGAGTCCATAAAGAGCTTTCTTAAGCTTGAAGACGTGATCAGGTTTTTAAAAATCTTCAAAACCAGGGGGTTATTTCACAAAAACTTCCTCTTTTAAAAATCTATTTAAAAATACGCTTTTCACGTCCATTTGAAATAGTTTAAAATCATTAAATCATGCAAATGCACAAAACATGCGGATGGCTTCTAGTCTAGCAACAGGAGCATAGGTCTCATCATAATCAATTCCTTCTTCTTGATTATAACCTTGTGCCACTAGACGTGCTTTGTTGCGTAGAACTTGTCCATCTTCACTGAGTTTATTTCGGAACACCCATTTGGTACTAATTGTCGATTGACTAATAGGTTTAGGAACGAGTTCCCAAACTTGGTTTCTCTCAAATTGATTAAGTTTCTCTTGCATGGCAGAAATCCAAAACTCATCAGTAAAAGCATCATCTACATTCTTAGGTTCTATTTGAGAAATAAATGCTACATTTGCTGCTATATCAGAATTTTTAAGAGATGAACATGTACTTACACCTTTAGATACATCACCTATGATGAGTGTTCCTGGATGATCTGGCTTAAATTTTAATGATTCAAACTGTTGGGTCATATCTTTCACAAAACTTTTCTCAGTTCTTGCATCTTGGGTCAGATCTTTCACGGAACTCTTCTCAGTCCTTGCGTGTGTATCTTCATCATCACTGTCGCTAGATCTGTGACTATTTAGCTCATCAAAAATAATATTAATAGTTTCTTCAACAATCATAGATCTTTTATTGAAAATTCTATATCCCTTACTCTTAGCAGCATATCCGAGAAATATCCCGTCATCTGCTTTGGAGTCAAACTTTCCCAAGTTATCCTTGGTGTTCAGGATAAAACAGCGACATCCAAAAACTTTAAAATAAGAAATGATTGGAATCCTTCCAAACCAAAGCTCATATGGTGTTTTCTTCGAGAATGGTCGAATTAACACCCTATTCAAAATATGACAGGCTGTACTAACAGCTTCTGCCCAAAAATATTTAGGAAGATTATACTGATTCAGCATGACTCTAGCCATTTCGCTTAGAGTACGATTCTTCCGCTCCACAACACCATTCTGTTGTGGAGTTCTAGGACAAGAAAATTCGTGGTAGTATCCACTATTATCACAAAACTTTTTGAAATCAGAATTTTCGAATTCGCCATCATGATCACTTCGGATACGAGTAATCATGAAGCCTTTTTCGTTTTGTACCTTTTTGCAAAATATCTGAAATTCAAAAATTGTATCACTTTTGTTTGATAAAAAGTAAACCCAAGTAAATCGAGAGAAATCATCAACAATAACAAAAGCGTAGAGCTTACCGCCAAGACTAGCGACTCTATTAGGACCAAATAAATCCATGTGAATCAACTACAAAGGTCTAGAAGTACTTACAGCGTTGATGGATGTAACACCCTGTTTTCTGAAATTGGGGATTTTTGAAAATTTATTATTTTTATTATTTATTAGTGGTATTTTAGTCATGGTATGATTTTCTGGTGATTTTAGTTAAGTTAAACCATTTCTAAAGTCATGCTAAGTCATAACTTATGACTTTGTGATTTTGGTTAGTATAACTTAGTATAAACCCTAGTTTTCTCTAACCTAGAAGTTGCCATGACCATGAGAGCTTAGCCATAGGCTTAGAAAACCAAATTAGTGATTTTTGGCCGAAAGGGTATTTTGGTAAATTTCTAGGAATTAAGAAGGATTAGTGAGATTTTACTATTCATGGACTTTTGATTTGTGACTTGATGATCCCTAACCTATTTACCCTAATCTATAGGTTAGACCCTAACCTAAAATGACTAAGGATTAGATATTATCATTGGGTCAAGCTTAGAAATATCTATTTACCTTTAATTGGATATTTTGCTTGATTTATGCAAAAGATCTATTATATGGCTCTTTAGTCCATTTCTTAACCATGAAGGTTTGAACCACCACCTTGCCTTGGTATGGCCGGCCAAGAGACCCCCATGCCACCCCCATTCCTATAAAACTAACACTTAGGATTATTTCCAAGTTTCATGACAAATCAATTCACAAGAAAAACCCAAG